>OX457048.1:42309310-42531810 GCA_949752735.1 Lumbricus terrestris
TTTCGTATTTAAATTGAACTTGACCTCTGACAAATTTCTGCTTGTCTGTGTCACTCGCAGCCGCACAATCAAGCTTCTTCCAAACTAACACCTTTCCTTTTCGAATGCGCCGTATCTTCTTGCAAGTGCCATATGATCCAGAAACAATAGTGCTTAGAACTTCATAGGCTTTAACCGTTGAAGGCATGACTTGCACACCTTTCTTTTGATCATTTCTCTTCCTGAAAATATATTATTTATTAAACGCTACAGTTATTAAGAACGACCCCCATGGACAATTATACCGCTGGGTATAATCGATTCCGTATTCTAAAGACCAATATTGCATGATCCTTCTGGCGTCATAATTAGTGCGACGGCAAAATTTTTCTGTAAAAATGATGATTGAATAATTGTGTAATAAAATACTCATTCGACTAAATAAATAAATTAAAACTCGTTCTCATTATACACCTTCGAAACGATGATAACCGATACTATATAAACTTGTTAGGGCGCATAAAAACCGACTCTCTCCTGCTATTGCTTAATCACATTAACAGTGCCTGCCACAGCATCTAACGGTTCTAAACTATTGATACATGATAATTGACGAATAGATAAGTGGATACTGTTCCAAACGTCGCGATACTAATACAATCATTTGAATTGGTATCCGATTAATTATTAGAGTTCATTGTGCAGTTTACACACCTGTAAAACAGAGTTAAGCTACTTTTTATAAGCATGTGATCAACAAAGGCATATAGGTTGTTGAATTCCAACAAGACTCGTTCTTTTTTAGTGTCAGTCCAAAGCATGTTGATGAAGGAGGTCGTCACTAATTATCAATGTCACCACACAGTCGTTACACGGGTCTACCTCTACTATGTTAGAACGTTCGCTTTGCAACGTGGAGTGTACAGTGTTCAATCCTGCTTCTCATCTTAGACGGTTACTCTGTCACATAATGAAATGAAGTGTGTGCACTTTTATAGCGCCCATCCAAGTTCGCTGCTCAGAAGGCATCCCGACTACAGCGCGGACACTGAATCGGAGTTTCACGCGGATACGCTGAACAATTGCTGAGAAATTGCGAGTGGAGGACTTGCCTGAGGTCCATATAAAGCGGCTTTAGGTGGATTCGAACCTGCAACCCTCCGCTTGCAAGGCTACGAAGATACCCACTACACCACCGCTCCCTAAAGTGTAGTACACATCAACTAAAAAGAGTGACAGGCGCAGGCTTTTGAGAACCGTGTGCTTCATTGCCATGATTCAAGAACTTTGACAGAACTAGATTTTGTTAAATTGGTAAATATTCACATATATAAAATCGTTTCATGCAAGATACCATGACGAAAATCTCATGGTGGACATTTGAAACTGGTGGCACATCGCTTCAGCGCATGCATGCTGCATTGAAAATACAGTTCAGTCTTGTTAATCGTTTGTACACATTTCATTCATTTATCGAAAGAAGAAAAGTATCTTTAAAACTGCAACTTTTGCTAGTTCCATGTTTAGACCGTCTTCTTGAAACACCCGTAGAAAGCTGAAGTCAATGCTATAAGATGCTGAAAACAAATTTCAGTATATTTTCACATCTCATCGGTCGAATGTGACAAACTCAGCATTGTGTCGTGGCTTTAACGAAAAAGATTCGAAGCGTGGATACCATTGAAACGGATAAAAACAGACGTTTTGAATACCTGACGTTGATTGCTATTTAAAAGGTCCATTTCAAAGCGAGTTTTTAAGTTGCTCAGTATGTTTCCAATCAATATAAACACAGTGTACATTCTTGGTTCAGGAACTGATCGACGATCTCCTCCCATTCCTTACCATCCTGTGCAACTCTTCGATCCGTGAGACGTGTCTTCCTGCCTCACAGAAACGCTCTGTTCTTCTACCTGTTTTGAAGCGCGATGGTCTGGATCAAAGTGATCCTGCAAACTATCGCCCTATTGCAAACGTTACTTTCTTATCTAAAATACTGGAACGCATTGTGGCCAACCAGCTGATTGTTTATTTAGATATGAATGACTTGATGCCGTCGCAGCAGTCGGGTTTCCGTCGAAATCATTCAACGGAGACTCTCCTGCTTCGACTTTTGTCTGACTTCTATGGCGCAGTTGACCGTGGTCAAGTCACTCTCCTCGCTCTCTTTGACGTAAGCTCTGCCTTTGACTCTGTGGACCACTCAATTCTCCTGCAGCGCCTCTCCACTTCTTTCGGCTTAGTGGACCAGCCTCTTGATTGGCTTAAATCCTTCCTATCTGACCGCTCAAACTGTGTAGTTCTTGGGTCGTCCAGATCTGCTTGGGTCCCTGCCCCTCTTGGGGTGCCCCAGGGTTCCGTCTTGGGTCCGCTGCTGTATCTTCTCTATACTGCTGATATTTGCTCCTTACTATCATCTCAAGGGCTTCTACACCAGCTATTTGCCGATGATGTGCAAGCCTACATCCATACCTATTCGGCTGATGCGGTGGCCGCTGTCAGCCAGATGTGTAGGAAATTGGATGTCCTCTCTCTGTGGATGGCCTCCAATCGGCTACTCTTAAATCCATCCAAAACACAGTTTATTTGGTTGGGTGGCCGTAGGCAACTCCAGGGTATTGACCTCTCACAACATGCTCTCCTCTTTCCTCATATCTCTTTTTCCCTCACAGTTCGTGATCTGGGTCTCACCCTCGATTCTGAACTCACTCTGTCCCAGCATGTGAATTTGGTTGCTCGGAGTGCCTATTACCAGCTTCGTCAGCTTCGGGTGGTCTCCCGCTCTCTCTCTCACGACGCGGTCGTCGTCCTTGTCCACGCCTTTGTTACAAGTCGAATCGACAACTGTTGCTCCTTACTTGCTGGTCTTCCCGTTGAGGTCCTGGGGCGACTTGATCGTGTATTGCGCTCCGCTGCTCGCCTTGTTGGGCGGCTTCCTAAATTTGCTCCTGTCTCTGCCTATATGCGTGATGTGCTGCACTGGCTGCCAGTGTCCCAGCGGATCTCATACCGCATTGCTGCTGTGGTCTCACGCTGTGTCCTTGGCTGTGTTCCGTCATACTTGCGTGATCTCTGCTGTACAGTCTCTGACGTTGCAGCGCGTCGTGCACTTCGCTCTTCGGCTTGGGGTGAACTTCTGGTCCCGCGGACCCGCTTAGCTATTAAGCAGCGCCGTGCTTTCTCGGTTGTGGGGCCTACAGTCTGGAATGACCTCCCGGTTACGCTTCGCTCTCTACTTGTGACCCATCCGGCTGGGTTCTACAAGTCTTTCAAGTCTTTTTTCTTTGCTCGTGGTTGGGCTGGGAGCGCCTCTGAGTAGTTTCTTGAAGGGGCGCTATATAAATGCTATGAATGAATGAATGAATGAGTGTAAGGTCTGAATGACGTCATATAACGCCTCCGTGTAGAAATCTTGAAGGGACGCTTTATCAAGTGCTCATACATAGAAACACACACACACATAATAAAATTATATTAGCACTAAGCTGAAATTGTATCGTGTTATGTTTTTTCCTGGGGCAAAAAAACTATGTTATATATATATATATATATATATATATATATACAAGTAAATATCGACTATGTGTGTTTGTAAGAGCTGTATTATGCCAAACAAATTTTCTCCGAAGGTAGCGGCATCTTGTCATAGGCTCGCGTCAATTCTGGATCCATCCACCGATACAAGTTTCAAAATCGCTAAGGAAGCATTATGAAAGATAAACGGCGAGCTGTCCTTAAGGGTAAACGCTTCAGTTATGCCAGTGCCAATCCCAAGCTTCGATAAAGGAGGAGGGCGCCGCTAATGGTCTTTGTTACCAAACAATGACGTTAAACTGCAATTACACACAAACACACGCACACACACACATACACACACACAAACACACGCACACACACACGCATAGGCACACGCGCCCGCGCGCAAGCACACGCACACTCACACGCACACGCACGCACACACACACACACACACACACAATTATGCATCTGAATAATGGGGTCTCTTCGGTCGACTCGCTTTCTTTCGTTCTTTTTATTAGACCGACTCAGCATTGTCGAGTGCCTATACTGAACAGCTTAATTTCGAAGCGCGGATACCATTGAAACGAATGGAAACAGACGTTTTGATGACCTGGCGTAAGTTGTTTTCTTATGATTCTATTTAAGAACTAGTTTTCAAGTTCCATGGTATGTTGCCAATCAATGTAAACACAATGCTTGCATGGGTCTCGAAAGAAAACACGAGAGTTTTCTGTTCCCTTCTTCTTTGTTCGTTGAATTTGAATTCTACTCATCTATTGTCATCCTCGTCTTCGACTGCCATTTCTCCAGATTCAACAAAGCCTGTTCCATGCGTCGTTCCATATATATATATAGCACTGAGAGCCTCAGTTATAAAGGTGTTCAACGTGAGCGAAAAATAATTCATTTAATCAGCTGAATAGTTATTTTATATCATTTCCTTCCAAATCATCGGTCCCTTCGTCCTTTTCCTCTTCATCGAATCCTTCCTAATTTTATTCGATTGCCAATTTCTTTTTCTTTGGCACATCATACTCCTCTACCTCCTTCTCCTCGTTCCATAACTTCAGTAGAGGTATCCTCCACTTTTTTCGCCTTATCCTTCTTCTTCTTATTATTCTTCTTCTTCTTCTTCTTCCTCTTCTTCTTCTCCCTAGTGCTCCTCCTGCTCCTTGCTAAAAATATGAGTCATTAACTATAAATAAAATAATTGTTCGATTGAATAAAACTATAAGTCGTTCTCCTTAAACACCTTTAAAATAAATAAAACTACCTTTATATAAATTTGGGATAACGTAGAAAGTCTATTCCTTCTATCCTGCTTTTCTTTCATCGCCTCAACAGCCTCTGCAACTGCAATTAGTCTCTATAATAACAGACGAGGATATGTCAGAGTATCACACTATACGCTGACGACAAAAACTTTATCGTCACAACAAAAAGATCAATAGAGACAATATTGGTGTGGTCCAATATATATGGTTGCAAAATAATAATAATATATATATATATATATATATATATATATATATATATTAATATATAGGAAGGCATCAGGAGCCAGTATTAGTCAGAGCAAGTGTGTAGGAATTTGAGGCCGAAGTTAATCTCCCTTTGGCATCAAGTGGACAATATATTCGGCATCTACTTCGGAAGGAACTAATAATTCGCTACAGTCACGATGGTGAATACAACAGTAAAAATTTGTGCTAAAATGATAATTAATCTATATTATAATTCTGAAACACTTTCCATATGTTTGTTTATTTGTTTGTTCGCTTTTGACTCTCCCCTGCAGAAAAGGCTCGGAATGAAACAGCGTCGGTTTAAAAAAATTATTGCAATCGATTCTTACCCAAATTATAAGGTCATCGCAACTATTTTCAGGTTTTAATTCAGTTTAAAACAAAAGTTATTAGCGTTTTAAGACAGACTTCGTCAATAAATGATCAGGCTAGGGCTTTAGTCAAGAGTCTACTCCGCATGACGTCATACCCGCCCAGTAATAATTTCGGTAGCGCCCCGCGGGGGTGGGTCAAGTTTGGCTTTTTGGGGAAGCGAGATCGGGTGGAGGGTTGGCGAAAACCCGAAATTTAGCAGCCAACGATGGGCACCAGAGTGGAGTGGTGTTTAAAACCCTAAATTTCTCTTTAGAACTCGAGTTATTAGCGTTTTAAGACAGAAGCGTTTTAAGACAGATTTCATCGCTCACACTTTGGTAAACAGTATCGAGCTTTAGTAAAAGAGCCTACAGCCCGAATGACGTCATATAAGCACAGTAATAATTTCCCTAGCGCCCCGCAGGGGCGTGTTAGGTTTGGCTTTTTGGGGAAGCGGGGTGGGGTAGAGGGTTGGGGAAAACCTGAAATTTAGCGGTCAACGTTGGGTACCATAGGGGAGTAGTGTTTAAAACCCTAAATTTCCCGGGCAACGCCGGGTTACACATCTAGTTGATTATAAAATAACTATTCAGTCGATTAAATAAATAATTTATCGTACTCATTGAACACCCTTAAAACTAAGGCATCTAATGCTATAATAAAGCCAATTTCACGCGTTGTCCCATTCAAATATATTATATTTAAATGGGACGACGCGTGAAATTGGCTGTGTGGTTCGTAAGTCGTATTCCTCCTGAATCGCCAACGCAGTAACCTTAAACTGCACCTCTTGCTGGCTACTATAAAAAAATTGGTCTTCATTAAACACCCGTAAAACGTTGAAACAAATGCTATAAGGTTTTGGGAACCGACACACCCAGTATTGATATGAGATTCCAATGTGGAAGAGCATGGTGAAAGGTAAAATAATGGAGAGCAGACATCAAGGGTAAAAGCTTCAGTTATGATGAATCGAGCAATCACACAAATGTACGTCTCTGAATAACTCCGCATGGGGTCGCTAGCGTCGTCTCGCTTCTCATCGGTCGATTATAATTATGAGTGCTACAGGGAAAAAAGTGGAAGTTTTCTTCGTCTTCCACTTTCTTTTCCTGTAGCACTTCTTTGTCCTCCCTTCCTCGTCATTTTCTTTCAACAGAGGACTCTTCCTCCCCTCTTCCTCCTCTTCGTTCTCGTCGTCCTCCTCCTTCATTTTCTTTTTCTTACTTATCCTCCTGAAAACTTTCGCTAACCGTTAAGGTTATCACGATTCACCGCCACAGATATTCCCTCTCCACATAATAATTATATTCAGTCTTCTAATCATCGATATTGATATGAGACCAAATCTTCCTTCCGTCATGATGAGTACGACAGCAAAAATGTGCTATTAAATGATGATTTATGAATTATAAAATAAATGCTCACTCGACTGAATAAAATAAATTATAACTCGTTCACCTTAAAAACCTTCAAAACGATTATAGCCGATGCTATATAAATATGGGTCGCCGCAAATTAATGGCCTATTAGCCACCCTCATTCTTTAATTGCCGTAGCATTAAAACTTGATCTGCCTCTGTATCCGAAGAGGAGATCCGAATATAATCACAATTTAAGCTGACGATCCAAACTTCATTGTCACAACAAAGAGATCAATTGAGACGACTTTGATGGGATTCTATATACATACATGTACATAGAAATGCATCAGGAGACAGGTTTAACAATGGCTAGTGCGTATAGGGCTCTGGCTGGCTCCACGGAAAAGCAGAAGAGATTCTTCCTTAGTCATTAAGTGGACAACCAGCGCCAAGATATTCGGCAACTATTTCGGAGGCAACTAATAATTCGCAACAGTTGCGATGCTGAATACAACAGTAAAAATTTGTGTTAAAATGATAATTTATTGATTATAAAATAAATATAAAATAAATATTCAGTTGATTAAATAAATAATTTGTCAAGTTCCACTCATCTATCCTCATTCTCGGTCTTCCTCTTCCTCTTCCAGTCTTCCCCTTCCTCGTTCTCTTTCCATTACTCCCACATCAACTTTTTCGTCATTTCATTCTTCTATTCTTCATCGTAATCCTTCCAGTCTTCTTCGTCTTCCACTTTCTTCGTTTCTCTTCCTGGATTATAATATTCATTAACCGATAAAGTTATAACCACAGATATTCGCTCTCCACATAATCTATTCCGTCTTCTAAACATCGATACGAGAACAAATATTCCTGTCGTCATGATGAGTACGACGAGAAACATTTACTATAAAATGATGATATAATGAACCATTATGGACAAAATACTCATTCGACTAAATAAATTATAAAACGTTCGTGATGAGTACGACAGCAAAAAATGATGGCTTATGAATTATCAAATAAATACTGATTCGACTAAATGAAATATATCAAATTATTACTCGTCCTGGAAACAGAGACAATTGGAGGAGAAGGATCCGAGTGACTGACCCTCGCCAGAGGGAATAATTCTAGCCTGAAGAGAATGAAGATCACTCGACCTCTTTAAACACCTTTAAAATAAAGACAACGGATGCCATAAAAAAGTGAACTCGTAAAAATTGGTGACTATATTCCAGCTTATATTTAATCGCTATAACAGTATCTGACAGCTGAATTTAGCCGAAGAGGAGAGTCGAAAATCACAACAGGCCGATGACCCAAACTTCATCGTCATATCAAAGATATCAGCATTGAAACTTTGATGTGGTTCGAGAGTATATGGAAGGGCATCAGGATGAGACCTCATGCATCGACTTCTCGTCGAACGGTGACCTCGGGACATAGTTGACATCAACTCAAAACTGGACTCGTTGATCTGTACTCACATGAAACGTCTACTGACTGTCTCAGACATTAAATGCATGGCAAGACTTAGCCACCTAATGGAATGGTGTGACTCGTTACCTCGATGATAAATAGCTGCAAACGCAACTGAGAGGAAAAAAGCTACAGGCATATTCAGTAGCACAGTAAAACACCCGAAAAAGGTTGAAACCATTGCTATAAGTAGTTGGAACGATGATTGACAATAATCATCAACACGAAGATCATGCATCATATTATGAGAGGTACATGTAGACGGCGAGTAGCTGCAGCAGTCCTAAAGTTATGACTCATACTGAGAAAAGCCTCTGAATAACTCCGCATGGGGTCGCTACCGTCGCCTCGCTTCTCATCGTTCGATTATGTTGGGTGGCTTTACAGAACAGGCATCGAACGGGGAGTCCATTGAAACGGATACAAACAGACGTTTGAATACCTGACGTTAGTTGCTATTTAATAGGTCCATTTCAGAGTGAGTTTTTAAGTTCCTCAGTATGTTTCTAATCAATATCAACACAATGTAGGGTCTGAATTGAAGTCATATAGCGCCTCTGTATAGAAATCTTGAAGGAACGGTTTATCAAATGTACACACAAACACACACACACACACATACACACACACACACACACACACACACACACACACACACACACACACACACACACAGACACACACACACACACACACACATATACAATGGAACCTCTGCTTTCGGTGTTTCTCTGCTCTACGCCTTCAACAAAATCGATTGCAATATGTATAATAGCGGGGGGAGAATAACAGGTATCAGAGATAGCTGGCTACACACGCACAAATGCCGAGGACAAAGAAGTCGCTAGTGCTTTTAACTCATTAGGAGTTTAGACAATGATGTGATCGAAGTTTAACCCTCGGGCTACTAAGGGGGGGGGTGGTTGCCACCCCCCCCCCCTAGGTTTTTCGCAAATCAAACGCGTTCCGTCTGGAATAAAATTTTGAAAAAATTGGTAGCTGTAGAGGGTTCATTGGGACACATTTTGAGGTAAAACTTTTGATGATGCCCCCTACCGTTCAAAAGTTACACCCGATATACCAAAAATACCAGGGGGGGTGGATACCACCCCCCCCTAGAATATCGTCTGTAACTTTTCCGCCCTTTAATATTAAGATACACAAATTATACCATTCTATAGAGGGAATGTGGGGCTACATTTCCATGCTCACTGCGTTGTCTTTTGACAACCGGAAGTGCTCAAAATAAATTGAAATATATATAAAGGTGTTTTATTTTCATAAAATTGTCATGTTGTTTCTATTATAACTTATCCATAATTTATTTTTTAATAGAAATAAATTATGCCATTCTGTAGAGGGCATTTAGGGCTATTTTCTGATACTAAATAATTTGTTTTTTGATGACCGGAAGTGCTCAAAATAAATTAAAATGTATGAAAATGTTGGGGTTTTTTTTACAACGCAAGCCGAAATGTGTGCGTAAACGTTTTTCAGCGGCAAAAACATTTTTTTTTTTGATTGAACATAAAACAGACTTATTACTAGTTTTTATAGTTGAATATTGGACTTTATTATATGTAAACTACCTTTTATATATAAATCATGTATAAAACACACAGAATCTAATATATTTCCTATGCGTAAGTATACATTTTGTGGAATCGACGGGTACCCATGGTAAAAAATTCATAATTTCGAGGGGCATTCATATTTTCTAAACCTAAATATACCATTTTGTGCAGAAATGAATGCTGAATCAAATGATGTATTACAAGTTATGATATCTCAAACCCAACCCAAAATCCAGGGGGGTGGTAACCACCCCCCCTTGGTAGTCAGTGTTACAAAAAAGCTTGGTAGCCTGAGGGTTAACACGTTGACCGCGGCATCAATTATAGACCAGGCGCGGCAAATATAGGCCAAAATACGAAAAAATTAAAAATTTGCTATTTTATGTGTTTGACATCATTTTATTCAAAGATTCAAAAATAACTGTTCTTCTATGTGTTTGTGTTCCTGTCAAACTGATTGATACATAGAAATGAAGTTTAGTGTGAAACAGTTTGTAACATTGTGAGGACCTACTAACTATTCAAAGTGCAGCTCAGAACGGCAAGAAGTCTGAATTTCTGTGGCATTGGATGGTTAGCTTCCCCCATCAGTTCGCTCTGCCATCCTCTCTGGTAGTGTATCCTCGTCTTTCTCTCGTCTAAAAACTTGCCTAAGATAGCCTATCCATTCTCGAGCTCAGCTTTTCTGTATCGGATTTGCATTTTGCACTGGCAAGAAATTGCTCTGCACGTCTGTTTGTCTCAGCGCAGAATAGATAAAGCTGTGTCGTATCTAATTTGTTGTCAGTCACAAAAAGGGCAACGCCCATTGTCAGTGATGAAGCATTTGAAAAAGTCCACAGGTAGGCCTAAAACTGTCTAAAGTCAAATGGTCAAACAAAAGGATTTTCAGTGAAAGTAAAACCCACATTTCGATATGATTTGTATCCACTGTTCCCCAAACATATTGTAGTGCTTGTAGGCTACTGCAGCTGTAGATGCCAAGTTCACCATATGGTAGGACTCGTATATGAATACAGATTGAGATGATTATGATCAAAATTTTGCAAGATCATTGGAAGATCTTTACAGATACAAAACAATAGATTGCCTATGCCCTACAGAAATTAAATTCTCGTAGAAGTGTATATATGATACAATTTGCAATGTAAATTTTGAAGCATGCCGTTCAGTATTCATGCACTGAAATAGTATATTTTCAGATTTCCAATATCTTTTGGATATTTCGCTGGTGATTCAGGGAGCAAAACAATTAACATTATATAAATTAATTATAGTTTTGTCCCATTTAAATAAATGGCATTGAATGCCTCAGTTCTAAAGGTGTTTAACCAGTACGTTAAATTATTTATTGTATCAACTGAATAGTTATTTTATGATCAATGAATTATCATTTTAAAACCAATTTTTTTCTGTTGCTTTCAGTATCATGACTGTAGCGAATTATTAGTTCTGCGTTCCCTTCTAAGTAAATGCCGAATATCTTGGCGCCGCTTGTTAACTTGAAGCCGAAAGGAGAATCTCTTCTGGTTTTCACAATGGTCCCAGCCAGAGCCCTGCACACTTGGTTAATCGTGGCTTCTGATGCTTTTCCAATATGTGGAACGACACCAACGTCGTCTCGATTGATTTCTCTTATGTGACTACGAAATTTGGGTCGTCAGCGTATTGTGATATTCTTCTCCTCCGCTAGAGGCAGCTTTCACATGCTGTTAAAGCGATCAAAAGATCGACGCATTTTCAAATTAATTTTGTACGACTTCTCATTTTCATATATAAAAGATGACCTTCGTTTTAAAGGTGTCTAAAGTAAACGATTTATTAATGATTTAATCGAAAGAGTATTTTATTCTACAGTATAGCTGATTATCATCATTATATATCAAATGTTTGTTGTGGCACTCATCATGACGGCAGGAAGATTTCTTCCCACATGACACATCGATGTGTAGAAGAAGAAATAGATTATGCGCATCGGGAATATCTGTGGCGGTGGTTCTTGAAAACTTTAATGGTTAACGAGAAATATTCACGAATAGAAACGAGGAAAAGAAAATGGATGGGACACATTGAGAGGTGGTTTCACGGAAGGAAGAAAATTGGAAAGAAGAGGAAGAATATAAGGATAGATGCTGATGGAAGAATGGATGAGGATGCCAGGTTAAAGTTAATCGAATGAGAGTGCACAATATCCAGAATCGTTTTGCCATTGGACGTTCCAGTGGACTTGGTTTGTATAGCGTCAGCAACCAACGGGGTCGTCGGCCTTAATAGGACTTCATGCGGCGCTCAAATAGTTAAGAAAGGCGAAGTAGGAGTAGGTCTCTTTTAGAGAAAAAGATGAAGGAGGGGGAGGAGGTGGAAGAAATGCTACCGGAAAAGAAAGTGCACGAAGACCAAGAAAATAAGGAGAGATATGACGGAGAGAAGGATGAATTGAAAGATCTGTGCAGTCGTAAATGTAGTCCTGGGCAGTGTAAATTATTTGGAAAAGGTAACTGTAGCCGGTTCATCGCGGAAGAACGAAGGACCATTAGCGACGCCCTCCTTCTTTATCCAGACTTGGGACTGGCACTGGTAAAGTGCAACCATTGGCGGAGTTCCTGACTTTTATGAATTTCGTTTATCGATTCAATTGTATCGCATGTCGTTCCCAAATTCTTATGGCATTTCTTTCACCGTTTTTACGGTGTTTTGTGAAGGTCAGTTTTTAAAGTAGCTATCAATAGGTGCTGCATAAGGATACTGCGACTGCGATGGCGATTCTGGAAGAACGCGATTCAATTCCAAATAAGCCAATTTCACGCGTCGTTCCATTTAAATATATAACATAGAATGTCTCAGTTTTAAGGGTGTTCAGTGGGAACGAACAATTATTTATTTCATCAACTGAATATTTATTTTGTAATTAATGAATTATCACTTAGAAAGCAAATTTTTGATTTTGTACTCTGCAGTATGACTGTAGTGAAATATTACGCTCATCTAACGTACTACATGATCGAGGCCTACTTGCTAATTATTAATATATATGTAAGAGCTAGGCCAGACAATTTAATTGTTGGTGTTGTTGATAATTATCTGAACAATGAACATAATACACGAG
Organism: Lumbricus terrestris; assembly: GCA_949752735.1. Lineage (NCBI taxonomy): Eukaryota > Metazoa > Annelida > Clitellata > Crassiclitellata > Lumbricidae > Lumbricus > Lumbricus terrestris. Next base: position 42,322,218 of record OX457048.1, read on the forward strand.
GGATATAGAAAGTTGGAGGTTTCACGGTCAACGCAATACCCATAGGCGGAGACCTGGGCCGAGAATTGGGGGGGACGGAAAGACGCGAGATTTCCGAAAAATTTCTGACGACCGGCGAAATCTCGAAAAAAAATTATTTTCGCCGCCAAAAAAGTTGATGACCTTTTTTTTAGTCATCCTGCCAAATCTCAGGCCAAATCTCGACGAAATTTTATATTTTCGCTGTCAAAAAAGTCTTCACGCTCAAACATTGGGGGGGGGGGACAAATGCATGGGCCGTCCCCCAACACTTTTACTGGGGGGGACCGTCCTCCCTGTCCCCCCTAGGTCTCCGCCCATGGCAATACCAACGAAACATTGGTTACCATGCTATAAAAACGTGGGACATTAAAAGCGATTAATGAAAGAACTTTACCAACTGGATGTGCCAGAACAATATCAGGACGCTGGACGTGTCTGCTTTGAGTACATCGGAATCCGATTGTGAATTTCTGACACAAAATAGCAAAATAGATAGTTTTCAAAGAGACATTCAAACAGTAATCGCGAGCTGAGTGACTCGCTCGTCGCCATCTGCATCGTGTCTGCACTGCCCTGTATTGCTGGAAAATTCGTCTTCCTAAAACAAACGTTGAAACAAATGCCACCAGACCGCAGTCCATTCGTCATTGGTGGGGATGCTGTCGTGCCGAAGAATGAGGTCCGTGATCTTGGACTTCTACTCGACAGCGACCTTTCAATGACATCGCATATTACTGGAGTTGTGCGAACCAGCTTCGGAACACTGAGGCAGCTGAGATCTGTGTCTCGCTCTCTCACACAAGACGTGACACGACATCTGGTGCAAAGTTTGATCCTGAGCCGAATCGATTACTGCAATGTCGCCTTTGCTGGCTTGCCACAGCGCAGTATCATTCGGCTTCAGGCGGTCATCAATGCTGCAGCTCGCCTAGTCCTGCGATTAAACAAGTTCGATCATATTTCCACCCCGATCCGGGACCAGCTTCAGTGGCTGGGAATAAGCGAGCGCATCAAGTTCAAACTTTGCACCATGATGCACAAATGCCTGAACAACCGTGCACCACCCTACCTCGTGGATAAAATCAGACCGCTGGCAGACGATCCTAGCAGGTCACGTCTGCGGTCGTCCAAGACCACCGACGTATCCGTCCCTGCAACAAAAACTAAAGCGGGCGATCGTGCCTTTCGGGTCGCTGGCCCACGCGCCTGGAACAGTCTTCCATCATCAATTCAAACAATAAAAAGCCAATCTGCTTTTAGAAAACAGTTAAAGCTGCACCTGCTTTGAGCCGTTTGCATTCACGCCGAACTTTGACAACTTTGTATTATGACATTTGTGTGTAAAGCATCCTTGAAGTAGCTTGCTACTGACGATGCTATATAAATTGTCTTCATTACATTACATTACATTACGCCATAAGAATTTTGGAAACGGCAAGAGACATAAATTAAATCGTTAATATTCGTTATACCAGTGATACAAAAGGTAAATGGCGAGCAATCATCAAGGGTAAGCGCTTCACTCATGGTGGTGGTATTTGCAGTTTAATGTCACTTTGTTACCGCACAGTGACGTTAAACTGCCATTAGCGAAGCCCTCCTACTTTATCCAGGCTTGGGACTGGCACTGGCAGAGTGCGACCAGTGGCGGAGTACGAATCCTGCAACCACACAAATGGACGCCTCCGAATAACTCCGCAGGGGGTCGCTAGCGTCGCCTCGCTTCTCATCGGTCGATTATGACCAACTCAGCATTGTCGTGTGGATACCATTGAAACGAATGGAAACAGACGCCTGATGACTTGGCGTTAGTTGCTACTGTGGAGCTTAAAAACCCCGTTCTGTACCGTATGTTGCCAATCAATATGAAGACAATGTAAGGTCTTAAATGAAGCCATAATTATAGCGCCTATGAGTAGAAATCACACATAGCAATTGCTCATACACGCAGACAAACATACATGTAAATCAAATGGAACCTTTCTACCTCTGCTCTTTATGTTGCTCCTTTTTCTTCCATCCCTTCATCTCCACTTCTTCGTCCAACTCATCGCTTCTTCTCCTCGTCGTTTATGATAAAATATGATAAAATATAGTAGTAGTAGTAGTAGTAGTAGTAGTAGTAGTAGTAGTAGTAGTAGTAGTAGTAGTAGTAGTAGTAGTAGTAGTAGTAGTAGTAGTAGTAGTAGTAGTAGTAGCAGTAGTAGTAGTAGTAGTAGTAGTAGTTAACGTCACTGTGTGATAACAAAGAACATTAGCGACGCCCTACTCCTTTATCCAGGCTTGGGACTGGCACTGGCAGATTGCAACCAGAGGCGGAGTTGGACGAATAATAATGATCGTTTCGAAAACCTTATAGAATGGTAAAATCTTGTATATGTAAGAATGGACTTCTGCGTGTAACGGGTGTCTCCAAAACACGGTCAGACCAATTTAGTAATAGTTGCAGTTTATAGACACTGCCATGGCGATCTAGGAATAAACGGAATAGGATAGTTAATATTTTTAGGAAGTCCATTCGTACATATAGCATCGATTGTCAACGTTTTAAGGGTGTCTGTGAATAGCGCCAGCTGCACATTATGCATGCGCCATAGGAAAAACCAGGTTACATCGCGTGGCAGAGCGAAGGAATCTACCGATGGATGGATGGGTCCGATTTGACCAGGGTCTATGACAGCAGAGGCCGTTACCCTGGACAGAAATTTGCTCGGTATATTTCAGCACTTAAGAGTTTTCTTTTTTCGAAGTTTTTATCTACCGAAACGATTGCAACTTATTTATGAAGAAAAATTTGTTGTAATTTGGTTCCAAAATCTTATACAGTAAAGGTTTCATCGTTTAACGGGTGTTTTAAAAAGACGTTCGGACCAATATTATTCTGCAGCGCTGGTAATAGATGCGGTTAATCATACTGTGAATCGAATTGACTATACATGTAAGCCAATATTTTGGATGAATGGATCGAGGGTTTAAAGGCAGCTTATATGACATCAAAGGCCGTTGCCGTCGACAAATAATAGTTCGGCATATTGCAGCCTTTTCGTATAGGGCTAACATTGCATGTATGATGTAGTATCAGAGTTATGGCTGATTTGCTGACGAAAATAGTTCAAGCACGTGCGATATATATATATATATATATATATATATATATAGATATATATATATATATATATATATATATATATATATTCCTCACGTGTTCTGATAGGGTCAAAGCCAGATCCAGTTGTTATCCCCAATTAAGAACCACGTCGTCGGGAAAACCATAAATTTATAGCGTTCAATTCAGCGCCATCTTAAAGTTGTCAAAGTAGACAAAGCTTTACAGCATCAGTAACTGCACCAGAGAGTCTAACAACAAAAAACACCGCCACGACTCGTTCTCTGGCATCATCAGTTCCATGCCCTGATAAAGCCCGAGTTCGACGCTTATAAAGTTATCTTTCCAATCGTACAGTGTCCTGAAGCAGTAAACTACACATACAAGTTAAATGCATTTTTACAGATGCGACGACTATATATATAAATATAATAAACAATTTTAGGGTGTTTACGAAGATCTTTAGTCTCTCGACCCCTTCGTTCCTTGCAGACATCTTGTCCCTACTCCCTGAACCGTTGGGATTGACAAACTAGTTGAATTTAATTGAATGGATCCAAAAGTTTGAAGCCATTTTTTATTTATTCATGAATGAATGAATTTATATAGCGCTTCTTCAATGGAACTACTTAGAAGACAGATCGACGAATGGCACGTAAATCTCAATTGTTGGATGTCCTCAAATCGTCTCTTCCTCAACTCCTCCAAGACTCAATTGATCATACTTTATCAGGGCATGGGACTGATGCTGCCAGAGTACCAGCCTTGGTGGTGTTTTTTGTTGTTACACTTAACTAACCAGTAAGTGTAACAACAAAAAACACCACCAATCATCAGCATCTATCTTTTTCTTCATATCTATATTCATATTCTTTTTTTCTTTTCCAACATTCTTCCTTCTGTTATAACTCTTCTCAATGTATCCGTCCAATCTCTGTTCCTCATTTCTCTTCCTGAAAAAATTACTCGTTAACCGCTAAAGTTATCACGAACCATCGCACAGATATTCTATTCCCGCTCCGCATGATCCAAAAAGTCTTCTAAACTTGGCATATGAGAATAAAATCTTCACTTCGTCACAACGAGTATGACAACGAACACTTGCAATACAAAGATGAGTCATTAACTAAATAAAATACTTATTCGATTGAATAAAATGAGTCGTTCTTTTTAAACACCTTTTAAACAAAAATTACCAAATCTATATAAGAATGGGATGACATGTTTAAATATCTTCGCTTCTTGATGTCTTCCTTTCAGCGCCGCAACAGTATCTGCAACTGCAATCAGCCTCTATTATAGCCGACGAGAAGATCAGAATATACTATACGCTGAAGACCCAAACTTGATTGCCACAACAAAGAGATCAATAGAAACAACATTGATGTAGTCCGAGATGTATATGGAAAGGCATCAGGAGCCAGGATTAGCCATGGCAAGTGTGTTGGACTTTAACTGGATACAAACAGACGTTTTGAACATCTGACGTTGACTGCTATTTAATGGGTTCATTTCAGAGCGAGCTATTATTCACTATTGGCCTATTATTCCTGTGAAACTCGTCGATTTTATTGTTGCGGCCCTCGGCTTCAAAAATCTTGCTTTTGCGGCCCGTGGTACCAAAAAGGTTGGACAGCACTGGATTACAGTATGCAGAGAGAATGTTGTGGTCGGGGGAGGGGGGGAGGAGAATAACAGGTAACGGAGAGGTCTGTTTGCACACGATCATCATATGCCGAGAACAAAGAGATGAAGTCGGTATTGCTTTGAACTCATTAGAACTGGGACACTGGGTTATCTTAACACGTTGACCGCGGCATCAATTATAGGCCAGGTGCGGCAAATATGGGTCAAAATACGAAAAAATATAAATTTGCTATTTTATGTGTTTGACATCCTTTTATTCAAAGATTCAAAAATAACTGTTCTTCTACGTGTTTGTGTCTTCCTGTCAAACTGATTGAAACATAGAAATCAAGTTTAGTGTGAAACAGTTTGTAACATTGTAGGGCCTACTACTCACAGTGCAGCTCTGAAGGGCAAGAAGTTCTGAATTTCTGTGGCATTTTTTGGTTAGCCTATCCATTTTTGAGCTCATGCTTTTCTGTATCGGATTTGCACTGGCAATAAATTGCTCTGCACATCTGTTGTCTCAGCGCAGAATAGATAAAGCTGTACCTTATCTAATTTGTTGTCAGCCACAAAAAGGGCAACGCCCATTGTCAGTAGTGAAGCATTTGAAAAAGTCCATGGGTAGGCCTAAAACTGTCTAAAGTCAAATGGTCAAACAAAAGGATTTTCAGTGAAAGTAAAACCCACATTTTGATATAATTTGTACCCACTGTTCCCCAAACATATTGCGGTGCTTGTAGGCTACTGCAGCTGTAGATGCCAAGTTCACTATATAGTATATGAATACAGATTGAGATGATTATGATAAAAAATTTGCAAGATCAGGTGAAGAACTTTGCAGATACAGTACAGTAGATAACCTATTATATGCACCGCAGAAATGAAATTCTTGTAGAAGTGTCTATGATACAATTTGCACTGTAATTTTTTAAGCATGCCGTTCAGTATTCAAGCATTGCAATTACATTTTATTACTGATTTCCAGATTTCCAATATCGTTTGGATACTGTGATGGTGATTCAGGAACAAAAAGGTTCACCGCACGATTAGCAAATTTCTTGTGTCGTCTCATTTAAATATATAGCATCGTATGCTTCAGTTACATCAGGGATGCCTTCGGCAAGAAAATTGTCGAACCAGAGAGAGTGAATCAAAGATGGAAAGAATACTGCGAGAAACTATACATCGAAGAAGACGAGCACGTAGAGATTGGCATCCAAGAAAGGGAACCACCACCGCTGAAGGAAGAGATCAGGCGTGCAGTAATGAAGTCGGCGTCACGAAAGGCACCAGGTCCGGATGACGTGGCAGCTGAATTACTGAGGTTTGGAGGAGAGATGACAGTGGCCAAACTACATGAGATATGTACGGAGGTGTGGAAGACCGGAGTATGGCCGGAAGAATGGACTCAATCAACATTCATCCCACTTCCCAAGAAGGGTGACCCGCTCCAGTGTGACAATTACAGAACCATCGCACTGGTCTCGCACGCAAGCAAAATTTTGCTGCGCGTTATGCTAGACCGCATGCAAAACAAGCTCGAAATGGAGATTGCCCAGGAACAAGCGGGCTTTAGACCAAGAAGAGGTACAAGAGACCAGATATTGTGAACCTCAGGATCATAATAGAGAAAGCAAGAGAAAGAAATCAACCACTCTACTTTTGTTTCATTGACTTTATTAAGGCCTTTGATAGGGTCCGACACGATCAGCTATGGCTGACCATGCTCGAAATGGGCTTTCCACCTCATCTAGTCCAGCTGCTAAGAAATTTGTACAGACAACAACGGGCAAATGTCAGAACAGACGACCACACTTCGGCATGGTTCAAGGTTAAAAAAGGTGTTCGACAGGGCTGCAACCTCTCCCCATGTCTGTTTAACATTTTAGCAGAACAAATCATGCGAAAGGCACTAGCAGGTTTCGCCGGTGGATTCAGGATTGGCGGAAGAACCATCAACAATCTGAGATATGCAGACGATATCGTCCTACTGGCCACAACACCAGAAGAACTGCAAGAACTAGTGAAACAAGTCGCAAGTGCTGCAGAAGAATATGGCATGTCGATCAACGTAACAAAGACGAAAGTTATGACGAATACTGAGGAGGTGCTCGAAACGGTGGTGGGCACGGAAAAACTAGAACAAGTGAACTCCTTTGTATATTTAGGGAGCAGGATAGCAAAAGATGGGAATTGTGTGAATGAAGTTAAATCAAGGCTAGCCATGGGGATGACTGTCATGACCAAATTGACGAAGATTTGGAAGAACAAATCAATCAGCATCGACACCAAATTGCGGTTGATGAAGGCTTTGGTGTGGCCAGTAGCGACGTATGGATGCGAAGCATGGACTCTGAAGAAGGATGAAGAAAAGCGAATTCAAGCATTTGAGAACAAGTGTATCAGAAAGCTGATGAGAATTCCATGGACAAAAATGATGACCAACGAACAAGTGTATATGTCAGCGGGAGCCAGAAGAGGACTATTGGCCCACACCAAAATTCGAAAACTTCGATATTTTGGTCATAGCATGAGACATTGAGACAGCAAAACGATAGCATCGAAAGCAGCATCATGACGGGTTTTGTGGAAGGGAACCGAGGACGAGGAAGGCCGAGGTTATCTTGGATCGACAACGTTCTGAACTGGACAGGACTTGTAGGCTCTGACTTAATGAGCGCGACAAGGGACAGAAGACTCTGGGCATTAAAGATCCATTCATGTAGCCAACCGTCGCGATGCGACGATGGCGACATGACATGACATGACACATGCTTCAGTTTTAATGGTGTTCAACGAGTACGATACATCCTTCATTGAATTAACTGAATATTTATTTTATAATCAATGAATTATCATAATAAGACAAATTTTACTGTTGTATTCACCTTCATGACTGTAGCGAATTATTAGTTCTGCGTTCCCTTCGAAGCAAATGCCGAATATTTGGCGCTGGCTGTTAACTTGAAGACGAAGGGAGAATCTCTTCTGGTTTTCCATGGCCCCAGCCAGAACCCTGCGCACTTAGCATGGCTAATCGGGGCTTCTGGTGGCTTTCCATTATGTGGAACCACATCAAGGGGTCTCGGTTGACTTTTCTCTTTGCGACTATGAAATTTGGTTCGTCTGCGTATTATGATATTCTTATCTTCTCCTCCGCTAGAGGCAGCTATTAAGAGGCATGAAGGATGTTTAAATTAATTTTGTACGGTTTACCATTTTCATATATAAAAGATGACCTTCGTTTTAAAGGTGTTTAAAGTAAACGATTTATTAATCATTTGATCGAAATAGTATTTTATTCTATAGCTGATTATCATCATTATATAGCAAATATTTGTTGTGGCACTCATCATGACGGCAGAAAGATTTGTTCCCATATGTGCCATATCGATGTTTAGAAGACGAAATAGATTAAACGCACCGGGAATATCTGTGACGGTGGTTCTTTAACGAATAATTTTTCCAGGAATAGAAGGGAGAAGAAGAAAATAGATGAGACACATTGAGAGGAGGTTTCACGGAATGATGAAAGTTGGAAAGAAGAGAAAGGAGGTAAGGATAAATGCTGATTGAATGGATGAAGATGTCAGGTTAAAGTTAATCGAATGAGAGTGCACAATATACAGAAGCGTTTAATAAGACTTCATGAGGCGCTCACATAGTTAGGAAAGGAGGAGTAGGAGTAGGTCTCTATTAGAGGAAAAGAAGATGGAGGGGGGGAAGAAATGCTACCGGTACCGGAAAAGAAAGCGCACGAAGACCAAGTAAATAAGGAGAGATATGACGGAGAGAAGAAGGATGAATTGAAAGGTCTGTGCAGTTGTAAATGTAGTCATGGGCAGTGAAAATCATTTGGAAAAGGTAACTGTAGCCGGTTCGTCGCGGAAGAACGAGGACCATTAGCAACGCCCTCCTTCTTTATCCAGGCTTGGGACTGGCAACGGTAAAGTACAACCAGTGGCGGTGTTCAAGACTTTTTTGAAGCCAGTTGCTCGATTTAATTGCATAGCATGTCGTTCCCAAATTCTTATGGCATTTCTTTCACCGTTTTTACGGTGTTTTGTGAAGGTCAGTTTTTAAAGTACTGTAGCTATCAATAGGTGCTGCATAAGGATACTGCGATGGCGATTCTGGAAGAACGCGATTCAATAACAAAAAAGCCAATTTCACGCGTCGTTCCATGTATATATATAACATTGAATGATTCAGTTTTAAGGGTGTACATTGGGAACTATAAATTATTTATTTTATCAACTGAATATTTATTTTGTAATTAATGAATTATCACTTAGAAAGCAAATTTTTGATTTTGTACTCTGCAGTATGACTGTAGCGAAATATTACGCTCATCTAGCGTACTACATGATCGAGGCCTACTTGCTAATAATTAATATAGGTAAGAGCTAGGCCAGACAATTTAATTCTTGGTGTTGTTGATATCTCAACAATGAATAGAATACACGAGGGATATAGAAAGTTGGAAGTTTCGCGGTCAACGCAATTCCAACGAAATATTGGTTACCATGCTATAAAAACGTGGGACATTAAAGGCGATTAATGAAAGAACTTCACCGGCTGGTTGTGTCAGAACAACATCAGAACGCTGGACGTGTCTGGTTTGAGTACATAGGAATCCGTTTGAAAATTTCTGGCACAAAACAGCCTTAATTAAAAATAATTATCAAAGAGACATTCAACCAGTACTCGCTCGTCGCCATCTGGCACTGCACCTATATTATTGCTGGAAAATTCCTCTTCATAAAACACCCGTAAAACGCTGAAACAAATGCCATAAGAACTTTGGAACCATCACGGGTAAATGCTTCAGTTATTTTGAATCAAGCAACCACAGAAATGCACGCTTCTGAATAACTCCGCTTGGGGTCGCTAGCGTCGCCTCGCTTCTCATCGTTCGATTACATATGACCGGCCCAGCATTGTGTCGTGTCTTTAGCGAACACACTACGAATCGTGGATACCATTGAAACGAATGGCAACAGACGTTTGATGACTTGGCGTCAGTTGCTATTTAACAGATCTAATTCAGAACGGGTTTTCATGATGCCGCTAATGTTATAACCACGAACCACCGCCCCATAATCGAATCCGTATTCTAGACATCGATATGGCATCATATGAGACCAAATCTTCCTGACGTCATGATAAGTACGACAGCAAAAATGTGCTATTCAATGAGGATTTGCGAATTATAAAATAAATAATTTATACTCATTCGACAAAATAAAATAAATGTCAATTCGTTCATTTTAAAAACCTTCAAAATGAAGATAGTCGATGCTATATAAATATGTCGCCGCAAAAACTTTTAATAGGCTTCATAGGCATCTTCTAATCGCCGTAGCATTAACTGTCAGCTGCCCCTAGCCGAAGAGGAGATCCGAATATATTTTATTCACAATTATACGCTAACGATCCAAACTTCATACTAACATTAAAGAGATCAATCGAGACGACTTTGCTGTGATTCTTCAACCATAGAAATGCATCAGGAGCCAGGATTAGCCATGGCTAGTGAGTATGGCTCTCGCTGGGTCCACGGAATAGCAGAAGAGATTCTCACATCGGCATTAAGTAGACAACCAGCGCCAAGATATTCGGCATCTACTTCGGAAGGAACGCGGAACTAATAATTCGCTACTGTAACAGTCGTGATGCTGAATACAACAGTAAAAATTTGTGTTAAAATGATGATTCATTTTTTTTTATAAAATAAATGATATTCAGTTGATTAAATAATTAATTATCGTACTCGTCTAACACCCTTAAAAATGAGGCATTCAATGCTATATATAAATGGGACGCAGCCTCGAACAATTCTTCGTAGATCACCACTACAAGTATAATAATCTTGAACTGAACATATCGCTATAGCTAGAAAGTTGGTCCTCACAAAACACTCGTTAAACGGTACAGCAAATGCAATAAGATTTTGGATACCGACAGCAGATACCAACCAGCTGACTGGATAAACAACAAATATAAAATAATGGAAAGCTTAACCCTCGGGCTACCAAGTGGGAGAGTGGTGGTTGCCAACCACCGTAGATTTTTCCCAAATAATACTTGTCTCTTCTGGAATTTTTTTGACATTCTAGGTAGCTGTAGAGGGCTCATTTGCACACATTTTGAAGTAAAATTTGTGAAGATACCACATACCGTTCTAAAGTTATACCCGATGTATACCCGAGGTACCAGAGGGTGGATACCACCCCCTTAGATTATCGGCTATATCTTATCCGTCATTTAATATTAAGAGACACAAATTATACGATTCTGTCGAGGGAATGTGGGGCTACATTTCGATGGTCATTGAGTTGTCTTATGACAACCGGAAGAGCTCAATATAAATTAAAATATATAAAAATAGGTTTCGTTTTCGTAAAATTTCATGTTTTTTCTATTATAGCGTATCCATTATTTATTTTTGAAGATAAAAAATTATACCATTCTATAAAGGGCATGTAGTGGTATTTTTTCATACCAATTAATTTGACTTTGATGGCCGGAAGTGGCCAAAATAAATTAAAATTTGTGAAAAAGTTAGGGTTTTTCAACGCAAATCGATATTTCTGTGTAAACATTGTCAGCCTGCCTTCGTTCACACATTCACACATACATACATACATACATGCATACATACACACATACATACATACGTACATACATACATACATACGCACATACATGTATACCTACGCACATATATACATACATAATTGTTAACACACATGTTCAAAACACACAGAATCTAATATAATGTTCATGCATAAGTAGGCCTACACGTTTGTGGTATCAAAGGATCCCCAGGTAAAAATTGTATAATTTCGAGGTAGATTCATATATATTTAAGCCTAAATATATAGTTTTGGGCAGAAATGAATGCTCTATCCATTGGTGTATTGCAAGTTATGATATCTCAAACCAAACCCAAAATCCAATATCCTCACCCGTGGTAGTTCATGTAACAAACAAGTCTGAGAGTTAAATGGCTAGATGGATGGAGCTAGATTAAATTTTGACGAGTTCCTATGACAACAGAGGACGTGCCCTCGAAAAAAAATGTTTGGCATTTTACAGCACTTTTCTAGTTAAAATTACTTGTTAATTTAACGATTTGGGCTTAAGATTCATGAAGTATCAAGCAACCCCACAAATGAACACCTCTGAATAACTCCGCATTGGGTCACTAAAATGGTCTCGCATCTCATCCGTCGATTATGACCGACTCAGCAATGTCGTGATGGTTTACCGAGCAGAATTCGAAGCATGGATACCATTGAAACGAATGGAACACAGGCGTGCTGATGACTTGGCGTTAATTTCCTTTTAATGGGTCTTTAATCATAAGAACGGACTTTAAGATCAGTAGTTTGTTGCCGATCAATTTAAACACGATGTATAATTATTATGGTCTGAACGGAAGATAAATACAATGGGATGTGAGCGTTTACTGTTCCTTTAAGCCCTTTAACAAAATTGTTCAATTATATTATAAAGTGGATGCTGTGGACGGGAGAGATGAGCCAGTAAATGAGAAGACTGACAACATGCGTCCGTGTGCAGTGAACAAGGAAATGACGCTTCAAGTACTTTGTACTCTTAGTTGTGGGTTGACCAACCGAATTGTTGTACTTTCCCTCTTTTTTATACGTTTAACTTCTCTTATTGCTCTAATCTATCTTCATCGTCGTCTTCGTTCTCTTTCCATTCCAACCTATCCACTCTTTCTTCCAAATCCTCGTTTTCTTCATCCTTCTCTTCTTCATAATCCTCCCAGTTTCTTCGTCTTCCACCTTCTTTTCCTGTAGCATTTCGTAGTCCTTCCTCCATTTTCCTTTCTTCATTTCCTTTCCTGAAAATATTGGTTAACCGATAAAGTTATAACCACGAACCACAGCCATGATAGATATTCCCTCTCCACATTATCTATTCTGTCTTATAAACATCGATATGGCAATGAGAGCAAAATTTAGTCTTCCTGGCGTCATGATGAGTACGACAAAAATGATTTGCTTTAAGATGATGATATTTTAACTATAAACTAAATACTAATCCCACTAAAATAAATTACAATTCATTCATGATAAGTACGACAGCAAAAAATTCCTATACAATGATGGCTTATGAATTATCAAATAAATACTGATTCAACTATATGAAATATATCATATTATTACTCGTCCTGGAAACAGAGACAATTGGAGGAGAAGGATCCGAGTGGTTGACCCCTCGCCAGAGGGAATAATTCTAGCCTGAAGAGAATGAAGATTACTCGACCTCTTTAAACACCTTTAAAATAAAGACAACGTATGCCATAAAAAAGTGAACTCGTAAAAATTGGTCATTATATTCCAGCTTATATCTAATCGCCGTAACAGTATCTGCCAGCTGAATTTAGCCGAAGAGGAGATCCGAAAAACACAATAGGCTGATGACCCAAACTTCATCATCATAATTATCAGAGAGATCAGGATTGAAACTCTGATGTGGTTCGCGATATAAGGAAAGGCATCAGAAGCCAAAATAAGCCATCATGCATCGACTCCTCGTTGAACGAAGACGTAGGCACATAGTTGACATCAACTCAAACTGGACTCGCTGATCTGTACTCACATGAAACGTTCACTGACTGTCTCAGACATTAAACGCATTGCAAGACCTAGCCACCTAACGGAATGGTGTGCCTCGTTACCTCGGTGATAAATAGCTGCAAACGCAACTGAGAGAAAAAAAGCTATATGCAGTAGTACATAGTAAAACACCCGAAATAGGTTGAAACCATTGCTATAAGAAGCTGGAACGATGATTGACATTACAATCATGAACACGTGAATCGTGCATCATTTATGAGAGGTACATGTAGGTGGCGAGTTGCTGCAGCAGTCCTAAAGTTATGACTCATACTGAGAAAAGCCTATGAATAACTCCGCATGGGGTCGCTACGGTCGCCTCGCTTCTCAACGGTCGAATATCCTGGGTGGCTTTATAGAACAGGCATCGAACTCCACGTTCGAAGCCTCATCATTCATTGCGAATGCTTATATAGTGCCTCTTCAAGAAGTCTACTCAGAGGCACTCCCAGCCCAGACACGACTAAAAAGATCAGTCTTTAGCAACTCGTAGAAAGCAGGCAGATTACTCGGGGTAGTAAGCGTGGTGCAAGCGGGAGCCCACTCCATGTGGACGGGCCAACAACCGAGAAGGCTCGACGCTGTCTGGTAGCAGAGCGGGTTCGACGGACCAGCAGCTCCCCATTAGCCGAAGAGCGTAAAGCTCGACGGGAGGCTATGTCAGAGGCTGTTATATTCTGTACGTCATGTACGAGATGCGCTGCGAGACCGGATGCCAGTGCACTGCTTACATCACAGTAGTGAAGGTAGTACCGTTCAAGGACAATGGAGGGATTATCGTTAATCCCAGGCCACGCCTCCTTGGGCTGCTGAGCTATTAGGCCCCGCCCCCTTGGCTGCCGGGCTATTAGGCCACGCCCCATGGCTGCTAGGCTATTACGTAACCTGTCGGGCTATGGGCTATTGTGCTAATCCGCTGGGCTATGGGCTATGGGCTATGGGCTATTGTGCTAAGCCTATGGGCTATGGGCTATTGTGCTAAGCCGCTGGGCTATGGGCTATTGTGCTAAGCCGCTGGGCTATGGGCTAGTAGGCTAATCCGCCGGGCTATGGGCTCTTACGTAATCCGCTGGGCTATGGGCTAGTAGGCTAATCCGCTGGGCTATGGGCTAGTAGGCTAAGCCACCCGCCCGCCGCGCTAATCCGCCCGCCGCGCTACAGCCGGGCTATTATGCTAATCCGCTGGGCTATGGGCTAGTAGGCTAATTCGCCCGCTCGCCCGCCAGCCAGCCGCTATAATCCGCCGACCAATCAGCGCTAAGCAGCGACCCAGCGGCCTGTCAATCAAACGAGCAGCGCCCCAGCGGCCTGTCAATCAAACGAGAAACCTCGGAAAGCTGTGGCCAATCAGCGCTAAGCAGTGGCCCATCACAGCCGTTTATTGCCTCAAGCCATAAATATCTCCTTTGATCTATAAAGTCCAACGGCTTCCTTTGATCTAAATCTTTAATGACTTCTTTTATGGCCAACGGCATTCTTTAATGGCTTCTTTGAAGTCCAACGGAAGCCTTTAATGATCTTACTAATGACTTTTTAATGACCTGTCGTCGTCACCAACGAAGACCTTTGATGTCCAACGGAGGCCTTTAATGACTTCTTTTATGATCAATGGACTTCTTTGATGATGACGAGCTAGAATCTTATTACCCAGCATCCAATAGGCATGCGATAATCTTGTTAGTGTATATACCAATTTAAATAAGTATGAAAGAACGAACACAGTAGAGTTTAAATTTTTTTTTCAACACAACTCTTTTTCTTTAATATACGCGATTATACTAGAGTTCGAATATTTACAATGCAACTAATGTCCAGTTCAATACGATTGCACAACATCTTGTATGATGATTCATGTCCTTTTATTTTACATAACTACAGCGTTCGTTGTGTTTTTCGCAGAGTCCAAGTCAAAAATCTACAGTGTTCGACAATTTTCGCATAGGACAATTAATCAAACTACAGATTTCAACAATTTCCATATATCTTTATACAATATTTACACCAGATGGAATATTTACATGGCCATATGCAAGAGAGTCAGACGAATTTAGCAAGTAACGCTTATCGTCGTAAGGGGAAAGTGCCGCTTTGCACAGTTCAGCGGTATGTAGTTCATGCTTTCTGCTCTGTATAACACGAAATTTGGAAGATGTTACCTTCTCTTCAAGAATACAATTTCTATAGTCAGCGTGGCGAATACACTTCTTCACAAACGCCCTCTTAATTCCCTTAGCAGTCTTCTTTTCCTTATCGTTAGGTAAGAGTAAACTGTACATTTTCGAGCGGAGGCCACAAAACTCCAAGACTGCTTCGCCGTTACACTCATCCTTAAACTTGCCTATGACTTTGGCATTGCTGCGGCTGTGCAAAAAGTGCCCACAGGGGTAATCGGACGTATCATATTCATCAATGTTAAGCTGCATGTCAGTATATACATCAGATGTGAAAATATGGTAACAAAGGCTGTCTGTGTCGGTGAAAAGGAGTTTGCAAGCGTTTCCGTAAAGTGGTATTATATGCTGGTAGTGGAATTCGTACATTTTCAGTTTAGATATGTCCAAAATACACATTCCAGCATAGAGGGGCTTGTTCAGATAGACGTTGGACGTTGTCAATTTCACGACTGTTAAATCTTCGTTTATTATGGTATACGACTCGAAAGTCGGGCGGGCCACGAATCGCTTGGCTCGTTTCGCACTCATGACCAGCTTCACATCAATATGTTTCCTGTTGTTCTGCATGGTCTTACCATAGATTGAGTTGTTCATCAACTTATAAAGATCCTTTTCAAACGAAGATTTAGCAACTTGTCGTTTGGATGTGTTGAAGTCGATATATTTCTTCAACCACCGACTTTGTCGAAACTCGAGAATTTTGTGAATGTTAACCAATTTCAGCCCCATTTTGATGTAGAACTGGAGATTGCGGTAGTGAACGACGTATCGAGTCTTTGTCATGAGATTGGGAACCAACTTTTCGACCCCAGCGCCAATTTTAGCCGAAATTTTCTGAGAAACGGACTTTGCGTAAGGGGATATCATGTCCGGTCGTATGTGCAGTCTTTCAGGCGCAAGGGGATAGTCGTTGTGGTCGTCGTGGAGATGGGGTGGATACTCCAAATCCACATCCAACAAATACCCCAAGTCATCGTCAGTCGATTTAGAGTCCAAGTCGAAATTGTCAATTTCCTTGTCGTCTAAGAATCTGAATTTGCCGGTCGGGAGAGGCTCGGACATTGCGTACCCGTACAAGTTATTGCAATCCAAGTACATAATGTAGCTGTTTGGAGCGGTAGGGTCGTATCCTTGGGCGAGATACGGGTTGTTAGCCTTTGCGTATCGGTTGGAAATCATTGACACGCCACCTCTCATGCCTCGCTCTACAAAAAGATAAATGTCAGGGTCGGTGATGAGCTCCAGATTCACCTTTGTCATACGCAAACAAGCGTCAAAGCTCAGTCCGGGGCTGCTGTAGTAGTGGAGTGCGTCGAGTCCATAAAATTCCAACGACATGCTTCGAAACGATTCGAATACGGCGGCCAGTAAAATAACGTCAGTCTGTAAATACAGGTCGTGATAGTCTCGCATGCAAGTCATATTAAAAGTCTGCCAAATTTTCTGTGCGTAGTCGTAGTCGTCTTGGGAAATGTCTTCTTCGGTCAGTTTACTGTAAAAGCAGCCTTTGGGTGGCAGAGTCCTTTCGGTCATTCTGCATGCCGATGTCATGTATTCGTAAGGAAATATTCCCTTACGCAAAAGCAATTTGAACTCGTTCGGAAAAAGCCGGCGCAAATGCAAGAATTTGGAATCATCTTCTTTAGACAGATTCTTCACCAACACATCCAAACTGCAGTTTAGAAATTGTAACGAGTCCAAAAATCTGATGTTGTTCACTTCGAAAGAAAGATATTTTTCCATATTTGTGGCTATTACGTTAATTTCTTGCGTTGCAAATTCCTTTGTCATGTGTTTGAGTATGAGGTGGGAGTCATAGCCTTTGAGGTTGTGGAAGACGACGGGAAGAAAATAGTTGGGTGTCTTCTGTTTCTTGGATTTTGTGGGCTTACGAAATTTCATTTTTAGGTTACAAGGCGAGCAAAGAGCAGAAATAAAGTTGCCAGTCATGTGACAGTGGTGTCGAACTTTATTTTTTAGCGTGAAAGCTGCAGTGCAAGAGGGACAGGCAGTGCAAGAATCAAAATCTTGCCTCTGCTGGTGTGACAGAGGTTTCATCGGCGTGTTCGTAGCAAGTATTTTATTAATTCGGGCCTGCTCCGATTTTACATGAGCAAAGAAGTTGCTCATAACGTCAGGACCCGAGTAGACGCACGGTTTGTTATCATTCAAGTGAGGAAAAGATGATACAGTCAGGCAGCAAAATCCGCTTGGAGTATGCGTATCGAGAAGTTTAGTTGAGTTGTTGCTGGCAGCATTTTCATTTGGAGTCAGGTAACTTTCAAAGTCAGCATACAGAACGTATGGGACAGGCATCTCGTGTTGGGTATTTGAGAATTTTAGATTGCAATTTTCGCGAGTTGGATAACGCACGGACTGAAGTCCGTGCTTGCCGCATTCGTCCATGTGCGCGTGTTTGCCCGCAGCGGTGGTGAAGCAATAGAGGCAGTAGGGACAAGGGAAGTTTCTGCTAGTAACAGAATTTCTTCCCTTTAGAAGGGCAGAAAGGTTTCGTACTACAATATAATGTCGCTTCTCACCATCATCAAGTAAGAGAAGGTTAGCAATATGTTTCCGACCCCTGTGAGCACTTGCGTATAGAGGGGTAAAGGACTTGTCGTCTGGATTAAAGTACATGACATTTATGGCATAATCAGCATTCAGTGACTCAAAGAGCGGAATCTGCTCAATTGTCATTGGAAACTTATTACCAACGGTTTCAAGCTCATCCACATAAGTTTTGTAGTGGTTGACACGTTCGCCGTGAACGGCTTGAAAATGTGAAATTGAAAGCACCGAGTATAGAAAACACTGGTCATCATCGTTTTGAATATTCAGAGTTGCGTGTTTCCTAGCCAGATATTGTGGAGTAGGTATGTAAGTGGAGCCGCCTACAGGGTCGTATACAGCATTGCACAATTTAAAATCAGTCACACCGTTCACTACCCACCCAGAGCTTTGTGTTGTAAAAGTGTCTACCAGTTGGTTGATTCGTTCAACGGCCTCTTGTAGTTGATCAGATATTTGACTCGGCTGCAGAAGAGTAGATGGAACCGACTTGAAGTAGCCGACCGTCTGAACTTCTCCGTCTGGTGTTGATCGTTTGAAATCGACATCAACAGCCACGTACCATTTCACCGGCCTAAAACAAATATTGATCAAGTTCGATATTTTTGCGAGTATAACACACACACTTAGAATATGGTTCGAAATTTCTAAGTATTCTTTGAATAGAATTCGAACAAATGCAAATGCAAGGGAGACTAAGTTTGCACTAATCGACCAAGTCCGAATATAACAGATAGAATTTGGTTAAGTTTGCGAAAATTTTCTAAGTTTGCAAATCTTAGTTCAATGCCTGTGAATATTCTAACAGAAATTTTCTAAATACAAGCAAAAAAAATTTCTACGTCCAGCATTTTAGAGCGAAAATTTTCCAAGTGCATGCAGCATTTTAGAGTAAAAGATTTTCTAAGTTGCACAATTTGCCTGTAGTACAAACTCACCCTTCATCTCTGAATGCGTCCTCCAGAGTGCTGACCAGTCGCGGCGCTTCTTCCTGCAGCATGGCATGGACGTCGACTGTTTGAGCAGTTGGAAAGGATATGTCGACGAACGTATTCTGAGTAGAAGTGCGGATGGAGGGGTTGCTCTGCTTTTTGAAGCATGTGACACAGAGGTCCTGTCCAGCTCTGAAGAATCGTGAAGGTCGTCGTGTCTTACATTGAATGCACTCTTTCCGCAGAATGCAGATTTGGCAGATTCCATTCACCAAGTTGAGCTTGTAATTTCGACACGACTCGCATCGACCTAAAGGTTAACAAACATTAAAGTTCATCAAGTTTCATATAGTAGCAGATGTAGGTAACCTTAAAGATTGTAAAAGAAGCATAGAGTACAGTGTATATGAATGTGCGTGTGTAAGATACATAGGAAGATTGTAAAAGCCTACAAACATAGAGTATGATGTGTGTGCAAAACACATAGGAAGGCGCACCAATTGTAAAAATATACATACTTGAATCGGTAGACTCTGCCGAAGACGATCCTGCATGTGGTTCTGACGCCGCGTGCAAAACTGGAGCTGCGCGGGTATCTGGCGTCGCGGGCGAAGAAGGTCCTGCACGAGGTTCTGCCGCTGCTGCGCCTGCATGCGTTCCTGTCGCCGCCGAAGTCGATCCTGCGCATGGTTCTGCCACCGAAGTCGGTTCTGCGCGAGATTCTGCCGCTGTCGAGGCCGACCCTGTGCGGTGTTCACCACCGTCAAGATCTGCAAAAGAGAAAATCGCTAAGTACATAAAAGTTTGCATTGGAAGACTACACAAGAATTGGTGGTGCTATAGGATTATGATACTACTTTGTAAATGCCACAACGTAAAAGAGATATGAAAGTTCTGTATGCTAAAGGATTATAGCAATTCGTTTTGTGCTCAGCAAATGAGCAATACATTTGAGAGAGCATCTTAGGCACGATAAAAATTGATAAGATGAGCAGCTTAGGAGATTGTAACGCAAAGGCAAAGTCTTCAAAGTTATAATATTTTAGAGAATGTTTGTTGAGTTCCAAGGTTGTAAAATGGCGCGTGACGCTAAAAATGTCTGTTGAAACAAAATTATACAGAATCACTAACTTGACCGCTTGGCATCTCGAATGATATTCGAATCGACCTCTCTGCGTTTCCGCTCTGCAATAGAATTTTAGAATGCTGTAAAATATTTTGGCAGATTTCTTTTACAGTATAAATTATGGCAGAATATATTTCGGAAGAAGCATAATGTAAAAATATGTAGCATAAAGATATACCATTTGGTGAAATGCTATTTGATTAGATAGCGAAAATTCGTAAACATTCGCCGTTTATTGAAGAGGTAAATAAAATTAATATAATAATGCGTACTCAGCTCTTGCAGTCTTGCCATAATTCTCGCCTCCTCCTTTTTGAGATCCTCGCTTTCTGCACGAAGTTTAGATTCTAAGAGAAAGAAATAACAGCAGTGCATAAGTTTAAAGTGTCAAATACAATAATATGTGCGCAAAGAAATTTAAGTTGTATAGCTTGTACAAGACAGGAAATCTAAGTCAAATACAGAAATTCCTTGGATTCGGCAAAATAATTTTCAGTATTATACTCACGAGAACTCATGCTGTAGTTGTAGTAAGCGTCTGACTCTGCGTAAATCTGTAGAACGAACTGCTGAACTCGGATGTAGAAGATGAAGAAGTCGTCTGTTGAACTCGGAAAATCGTCTGTGTTTAACCGCTGCCGATCGTCGGATTTTATAGGACGCTGGGGTGGGGCGCTATTATACATCAAAGGAATTCATTAGATGCGCCCGCAAGTCATTAAACAGTCATTAGTCGGATCATCAAAGGAAATCGTTGGACTTCAAAGAACTATCTTGGAGGTGCACGCAGGTCATTAAAAAGTCATTAGTAAGATCATCAAAGGAAACCGTTGGACTTCAAAGGAATTCATTAGAGGCTCACGCAGGTCATTAAAAAGTCATTAGTAAGATCATAAACGGAAACCGTTGGACTTCAAAGGTCTTCGTTGGTGACGACGACAGGTCATTAAAAAGTCATTAGTAAGATCATTAAAGGTCTCCGTTGGACATCAAAGGTCTTCGTTGGTGGCGACGACAGGTCATTAAAAGTCATTAGTAAGATCATTAAAGGCCTCCGTTGGACATCAAAGGTCTTCGTTGGTGACGACGACAGGTCATTAAAAAGTCATTAGTAAGATCATTAAAGGCCTCCGTTGGACATCAAAGGTCTTCGTTGGTGACGACGACAGGTCAATAAAAAGTCATTAGTAAGATCATTAAAGGCTTCCGTTGGACTTCAAAGAAGTCATTAAAGATTTAGATCAAAGGAAGCCGTTGGACTTTATAGATCAAAGGAGATATTTATGGCTTGAGGCAATAAACGGCTGTGATGGGCCACTGCTTAGCGCTGATTGGCCACAGCTTTCCGAGGTTTCTCGTTTGATTGACAGGCCGCTGGGGCGCTGCTCGTTTGATTGACAGGCCGCTGGGTCGCTGCTTAGCGCTGATTGGCCACAGCTTTCCGAGGTTTCTCGTTTGATTGACAGCAGCTTTCCGAGGTTTTTCGTTTGATTGACAGGAAGTTGGGACACTGCTTAGCGCTGATTGGTCGGCGGATTATAGCGGCTGGCAGATTAGCATAATAGCTCGGCGGATTACGTAATAGCTCAGCGGATTAGTACAATAGCCCCTAGCCCGGCAGGTTACGTAATAGCCCATAGCCCATAGCCCAGCGGATTAGCACAATAGCCCATAGCCCATAGCCCATAGCCCAGCGGCTTAGCACAATAGCCCATAGCCCATAGCCCAGCGGATTAGCACAATAGCCCATAGCCCATAGCCCAGCGGCTTAGCACAATAGCCCATAGCCCATAGCCCAGCGGCTTAGCACAATAGCCCATAGCCCATAGCCCATAGCCCAGCGGATTAGCACAATAGCCCATAGCCCGACAGGTTACGTAATAGCCTAGCAGCCATGGGGGCGTGGCCTAATAGCCCGGCAGCCAAGGGGGCGGGGCCTAATAGCTCAGCAGCCCAAGGAGGCGTGGCCTGGGATTAACGATAATCCCTCCATTGTCCTTGAACGGTACTACCTTCACTACTCATCACGTATGTAAGCAGAAATTTGGGCAAATGTTGGAATAATGACCAATAAACGGAGCACCAGAGCGCATGATCAAAACGCAAGAGTTAAACTTTTTTAAATGAAAATTCATTGATTATAGAATAAAAATTCAGTTGATTGAATAAACAATTTTTCGTACGCGTTGAACACCCTTAAAAATGAGGTATTCAATGGTAAATATATAAATGGTACGACACATGAAATTAGCTGTGTTGGTCTTCAACCATTCTCTTCCTGAATCGCCATCGCAGTAACCTTAAACTGCAACTATTGCTAGCCACGAATCACGATAAAAAAAATTGGTCTTCGTAAAACACCAGTCAAACGTTGCAACAAATGCTTTAACGTTTTGGGAACCGTCAGGCAATATTAATAATGTTTCTGTTACAATGTAGAACAAGCATTGTGAAAAGTAAATGGCGAGCAGACATCAAGGGTAAAAGCTTCGGTTATGAAGAATCGAGCAATGACACAAATGGACGCCTCCAAATAACACCGCATGGGGTGGCTAGAGTCGCCTCGCTTCTCATCGCTCGATTATTATGACCGACCCAGCATTGTGTCGTGTCTTTACCGAACAGACTTCGAAACGTGGATACCATTGAAACGAACGAAAGCAGACGTTTGATGATTTCGCGTTAGTTGCTATTTAACCCTTAGGCCTATAGGGTCACCGGGGGGTAAAAAAATACCCCCAGCTCGGTTTTTCACGGAAATTTTAATCCCTGAAAATAGTTGAAGAAATCGCTTCTATGACTTTTCCTAAATATGTTTTATGCACAGAATGCATCCAGTTTCATTAGTTATTCATGCACCCAAATCAGTTAAAAAGTACGAAAATGTACCACGTCCTGGCTATTTTACTCAGGAATTTTTAAACATAGCATTATGCATGCTTTAGGCCTACACATGAGTGTCTTGCTGTTAAAATGTCTCCTAATCAGTATCTGGACATTATAATAGAAATCGTTTTGGTTTCATAAAATTAGGATGAATAAATAAAATTGTCTACAGCAAATCACGCCAAGTTAACAAGTGTAGCATCAAGCTCTACTGCTGTCGAAGTGCGACCTTGCCATGTACACTTGAACGCAATTGCATTGACAGCAACAAGGCCTGAATAGACTGTGCATAGGCCTACCCTTTATCTGTCAAGTCATGAAACATTGAAACTATTGATAGATCAAGTTATGAAACATTGAAGTATGAATATGGCACATATATAATGATAGCAATAGTTAACCCTCAGGCTACCAAGCTTTTTTTGTAACACTGACTACCAAGGGGGGGGGTGGTTACCACCCCCCCCCTGGATTTTGGGTTGGGTTTGAGATATCATAACTTGTAATACACCATTTGATTCAGCATTCATTTCTGCACAAAATGGTATATTTAGGTTTAGAAAATATGAATGCCCCTCGAAATTATGAATTTTTTACCATGGGTACCCGTCGATTCCACAAAATGTATACTTACGCATAGGAAATATATTAGATTCTGTGTGTTTTATACATGATTTATATATAAAAGGTAGTTTACATATAATAAAGTCCAATATTCAACTATAAAAACTAGTAATAAGTCTGTTTTATGTTCAATCAAAACAAAAAAACATGTTTTTGCCGCTGAAAAACGTTTACGCACACATTTCGGCTTGCGTTGTAAAAAACCCAACATTTTCATACATTTTAATTTATTTTGAGCACTTCCGGTCATCAAAAAACAAATTATTTAGTATCAGAAAATAGCCCTAAATGCCCTCTACAGAATGGCATAATTTATTTCTATTAAAAAATAAATTATGGATAAGTTATAATAGAAACAACATGACAATTTTATGAAAATAAAACACCTTTATATATATTTCAATTTATTTTGAGCACTTCCGGTTGTCAAAAGACAACTCAGTGAGCATGGAAATGTAGCCCCACATTCCCTCTATAGAATGGTATAATTTGTGTATCTTAATATTAAAGGACGGAAAAGTTACAGACGATATTCTAGGGGGGGTGGTGGTATCCACCCCCCCTGGTACCTTTGGTATATCGGGTGTAACTTTTGAACGGTAGGGGGCATCATAAAAAGTTTTACCTCAAAATGTGTCCCAATGAACCCTCTACAGCTACCAATTTTTTCAAAATTTTATTCCAGACGGAACGCGTTTGATTTGCGAAAAACCTGGGGGGGTGGCAACCACCCCCCCCCCCTTAGTAGCCCGAGGGTTAAACTGCAGTGTAATCACAGGCTACTAAAAATTTCGACAAGATATGATAATTTCATTGCATGATAGGCTCAATGCTACATATAGAATACATGTGGTTTTCATGAAATTATTTGACCAAGAAATTATTAAATCATATTTTCATTAGATACAGAACTTCACTGATAGCCAATTCAAGAATCTCGCTGCCATTTTATCCCAATTGTGGTTTCCTTGCAGTGCAATATAAGTGAAAATTGGTTCCATCGTATTCCTTGACCTCGAAAATGCTGATTTAGAACCTGAGATCATATTTACATTGCACATATGACTTCACTAATAGCCATTTTAATATTCTGGCCGCCATTTTGGCCGCCATTTTGATTTTTGTGCAGTGCTACATATGTGACATTGGTTCCATTGCATTCCTTGACCTCGATAATGTTGATTTAGACTCTGAAATCATGTTTCCATTGCATACATAACTTCACTTATAGCCATTTAAGATTCTGGCCGCCATTTTGTCCGCCATTTTGATTTTCCTGCAGTGCTGCATGTTACTTTGGCTCCAGTGCATTCCGCGAACCTTCTATAAATAACTTCTTTTAGTTTTATACTTGAAAATTGGAGTTTATCATAGGAATCATGCGAATCACAGTGGGGGTATTTTTTTACCCCCCGGTGACCAAAATCGGTTGGGAAAAACCGTGACCCTATGAGGGTTAATAGATCTATATAAGAACGGAGTTTTTAAGTTCCACAGTAGCTTGCCAATCAAAACGAAGACAATGTAGCGTCTGAATTGAAGCCATATAGCGCCTTTCGGTAGAAATCATGAAGGGGCGTTATAACAATTGCTCATACATACAAACAAACATACGTGCAAATAAAATGGAACCTCTGCTATCGCTGTTTGTCCACTCAACGCCTTCAACGAAATCGATTGCACTATGCATAGCGAATGTTGTGGTCGTGGGGGAGAATAACAGGTATTGGAGAGGTCTGGCTACACACGCACATATGCCGAGAACAAGGAAATTAAGTCGCTAATATTTTATATACTCTTAATTGCTGGTTGGCCATACGGGACTGCTATTTTTTCATTCTCTTTTGATTGTTAGATTTATCAAGTTCCACTCATCTATACTCATTCTCGTCTTCCCCTTCCTCTTCCTCGTTCTCTTTTCATTCCTCCCCCACCAGCTTTCACCTCGAAATCATCGCTCTCTTCATCCTATCCCTCCCAGTTGTCTTCGTTTTCCACTTTCTTTTCCTGTATATCACTTCATAGTCCTCCCTTACTCGTCATTTTCTTTCAATAAAGGACTATTCACCCCATCCTCCTCCTCCCGGTCCTCGTCCTCCTCCTCCTCCTCCATTTTCTTTTCTTCATTTCGCTACCTGAAAAATATTCGTTAACCGGTAAAGTTATGACCACGAACCACCGCCACAGCCATTCCCGCTCCACATATGTTTTATTTCGTCTTCTAAAAATCGATATTGATGTGACACCAGATCTTACTGTCGTGATTGTTGAGTGCGACAGCAAAAATGTGCCATTAAATGATGATTTGTGAATTATAAAATAAATACTCATTCGACTAAATAAAATAATTTATAACTCGTTCACTTTCAAAACCTTCAAAATGAAGACAACCGATGCTATATAAACATGGGTAGCCGCCAAAAAATTGGATACGTATCCACAATTAATCGCCGTAACATCTGCCTCTGTAGATCAGACTAATAATTATTATAATCACAATCATTCGCTGACGATATAAACTTCATAGTTACATCACAGAGATCATTCGAGACGTCTTTGATGTGGTTCGACATCCATAGAAATGCATCGTGAGTCAGGATTATCTATGGTAGTCTGTAGGGCTCTGGTTGGGTCCATGGAAAAGCGCGAGAGATTCTCCCTCAGGCAACAAGTGAACAAGCATCGCCAAGATATTCGGCATCCACTTCAGAAGGAACGCGGATCTGATAATTCGCTGCAGTCATGCTGCTGAATGCAATAATAAAAATTTGTGTTAATATGATGATTCATTGATTATAAAATAAATATTCAGTTGTTTAAATGAATAATTTATCGTACTCGATTAACACCCTAAAAACTATACAAAGATGAGTCATTAGCTATGAAAATACTTATTCGATTGAATAAAATTAAATGTTGTTCTCTTTAAAAACCTTTAAAATGAAGACTACCAGCAATATTAAAAATGGGATGACGTAGAAAATCTGCCATGAAATCTGTTCATTTATTCCTCTTAATCGCCGAAACAGCAAGCAGCCTCTATTAAAATAGCCGACGAGGATATATCGGAATATCACAATACGATGACGACCCAAACTCGATCGTCACAACAAAGAGATCAATAGAGACAACATTAATGTGGTCCGAGATATACATGGAAAGGCATCAGGAGCCAGGATTAGCCATGGCAAGTGTGTTGGACTTTAACTGGGTCCATGGAAACGCCGAAGTTATTCATCCTTTAGCATCAATTGGACAATCAGCGCCAAGATGTTCGGCATCTAATTCGGAGGGAACGCGGAACTATTAATTCGCGACAGTCATGTTGCTGAATTCATTCATTCATTCCGAAAACTTATATAGCGTTCCATCAAGAAGACTACTCAGAGGCGCTGCCAGCCCAGCCATGACTAAAAAGATCGGTCTTTAGCAACTCGTAGAAAGCAGGCAAATTATTCCGGAGTAGTAGGCATAAGCGTAGTGCAAGCGGAAGCCCATATCATGTGGACGTCCCAACAATCGAGAGGGCTCGACGCTGTCTGGTAGCAGAGCGGGTTCGAGGGACCAGCAGCTCCCCATTGGCCGAAGAGCGTAAAGCTCGACGGGAGGCTATACCAGAGATCAGATAAGTAGGACGGAGCACTACCAGTGAGGCACCGCCAAACAAGTGCTGCTATTTTGTACGAGATGCGCTGCGAGACTGGAAGACAGTGCAAAACATCACGCATGTAAGCAGAAATCGTAGCAAATTTTGGAATTATGACCAATAAGCCGAGCAGCAGAGCGCATGACCCGAATACAAGAGTGAACATTTTTTAAATGATAATTCTTTGACTATAAAATAATTATTCAGATTAGATAAATAATTTATCGCAGGCCTACTCGTTGAACACCCTTAAAACTCAGACACTTAATGCTATATATACATAAACCGGACGACGCATGAAATTGGTTTATATGGTCCTGAACCATTTTCTTCCTGAATCGACATCGCGGTAACCTTAAACTGCACCTATTGCTCATCTGGTCACCTGGTGCCGTCAGCTCTTGGAGCTCTGGCGACAGTCATGATGTACCCTCTCCATTGTCACCTATTGCTAGCTGCTAACAAATTGATCTTCATAAGACACCCGTAAAACGTAAAAAGAAATACTATAAGATTTTGGGACAGACAACACTATTATAAGTTCCAACGTGGAGCGAGCATTGTCAAAGGCAAATGGCGAGCAGTCAAGGGTAAAAGATTAAGTTATGATGAATCGAGCAGCGGTGGTAATAGATGCGGTTGAATGATACTGCGAATAGAATTGACTATACATGTAAGCCAATGTTTTGGACTGATCCAGGGTTTAACGACAGCTAATATGACATCAAAGGCCGTTGCCGTCGACAAATAATAGTTCGGCATATTGCAGCCTTTTCGTTTATGGAAACGATTGCATGAATCAGAGTTATGGCTGCTTTGGATGTAAGAGAGCGACACAGAACACATCTGACGAAAATAGTTCAAACACGTGCGATATATATATATATATATATATATATATATATATATATATCGCACGTGCTTGAACTATTTTCGTGTTCTGATAGGGTCAAATCCAGTTACTATCTCCAATATATATATATATATATATATATATATTATATATATGCATATATATATATATATATATATATATATATATATATATATATATTCCTCACGTGTTCTGATAGGGTCAAAGTCAAATCCAGCTGTTATCCCCAATTAAGAACCACGTCGTTGGGAAAACCATAAATTTATAGCGTTCAAATCGGCGCCATCTTAAAGTTGTCAAAGTAGACATAGCTTTACAGCACCAGTAACTGCACCAGTAAGTCTAACAACAAAAAACACCGCCACGACTCGTACCCTGACAGCATCAGACCCGGGCCCTGATAAAGTATGGTCTTTCCAATCGCACAGTGTCCTTAAGCAGTAAACCACACATACAAGTTAAATGCATTTTTACAGATGCGACGTTTATATATATAAATATAATAAACAATTTTAGGGTGTTTACGAAGATATTTTGTCTCTCGACCCTTCGTTCCTTGCAGACATCTTGTCCCTATTCCCTGAACCGTTGGAATTGACAAACTAGTTTAATTGAATTCAATTGAATGGATCCAAATGTTTTACGTCATTTTTTATTCATTCATGAATGAAGAATGAATTTGTATAGCTCTTCTTCAAGGGAACTACTTAGAAGCGCTCCCGGCTCTAGCACGGCAGAAAAGGACAGTTATGAGGTTAACCAAAAAATTCAGTAATAACCACAGGAA
Organism: Lumbricus terrestris; assembly: GCA_949752735.1. Taxonomy (NCBI): domain Eukaryota; kingdom Metazoa; phylum Annelida; class Clitellata; order Crassiclitellata; family Lumbricidae; genus Lumbricus; species Lumbricus terrestris. The sequence continues at coordinate 42,351,248 of OX457048.1, forward strand.
GCAGAAGTAGCTCCTGCGGAAGCTCATTACAGACAACTGGGCCGATGACAGAACAGGTTCTGTTCTGCATCGTTGCAGTTCGTGCGAATGGTATTAAGAGCAATCCCTTCTGTGCAAAACGGAGGAGACGGTTGCTTCGGGTGCCCGTGGAGCAACAAATATCTCGCAAGGTAAGAGAAACCTCTTGCGTTGCTGCGGGCAACTATTCTTGCTCCAAAATCGTCCGACTCTAGCTTACAGAATTAAATTATTATCTAGTTTCACGTCATCCAACATCAAAAACTCTGAGCAATGGAAACAAGGTCATCTAATAGGTTTTTAATCAAAATAAACTCATAGGGGTCATTGAGGAATGTTCTAACACACCCGTAAAACGTGCAATCGTCATTTATATAACCAAACTGGTTACGCTATTAATATAATCGAATAAATCTTATTCACAGGAGTCATTGTCAACGAATCTTCAGATGTAACCTATTACGCCATGAGTTTAATTTGTCGTTTGAAGTCGTGGATTAGGCCTACGTGACTGTTATACTTTCCTTCTTCGTTATTCATTAAATTTGTTAAGTTCCCCTCATCTATCCTCACCTTCGTCTTTCCAACATCTTTTCTCCGTTCTACTTTCATTCCATCCTATACACTTCAATTGTTTCCTGTAGCACTTCATAGTCCTCGTCCTCCTCGCCCACGTCCTCTTTTTTTAGTCTTCGTCCTCGAGATCGTCCTCGTCGTCGTCCTCGTCCTCGTCCTCATGCTCTTCCTATCTTAACTCTTTGCCATATATCTGAGCGCCTCAGAAAGTCTTATCAAAACGAGGACCGCGGTAGGTGTCGGCATTATACTGGAACGTCCAATGGCAAAACGTTTCCGCCAAGGATGTTGGGCTCTCACCGTCGGTTAAATTTACACCGATATCTTCATCCATTCCATCAGCATCTATCTTTATCTTCACATAATCTTCATCTTCAACTTTTCCAAATACTTCCTTCTGTAATGCCTCGTTTCAATGTATCCCATCCATTTCTCTTTCTGAAAAAAACTCGTTAACCGCTAAAGTTATCACGAACCACCGCAACAGATAGACTACTCCCACTCCGCATTATCCAATAAGTCTTCTAAACATGGCATATGAGAATAAAATCTTCATGTCGTCATGATGAGTATGACAACAAACAATCGCCATACAAAGATGGGTTACTAACTATAAATAAAATAATTATTCGATTCAACAAAATTATGTCGCTCCTTTAAACACCTTTAGAACAAAGATAATCAATTCTATATAAATATGGAATGACGTAGAAAACCTGTTCCTGTTCTCCTTTCGCTTTTTTAATCGCCGGAACAGTATCTGCAACTGCAAGCAGCCTCTATTATAATAGATGACAAGGATATTATCAGGATATCACAATTATTATACACGTTGACGACCCAAAATTGATCGTCACATCAAAGAGATCAATCGGGACAACATTGTTGTTGTCCGAGAGACATCAAGAGCGAGCTGGATTAGTCATGGTAAGTGTGTAAAAATTTGACTGGGTCCATGGAAACCCTAAAGCAATTATCCCTTCGCATCAAGTGGACAATCAGCGCCAAGATATTCGGCATCTACTTCGGAAGGAACGCGGAACTAATAATTCGCTACAGTCATGATGCTGAATACAACAGTAAAAAATTGTTTTTGATTGCAAAATAAATATTCAGTTGATTCAATAAATAATTTATCGTCCTCGTTGTACACCCTTAAAACTGAGGCATTCAATGCTATATATTTGAATGGGACGACGCGCGAAATAGGCTGGGTAGGTCGTGAATCGTTTTCTTCCTGAATCGCCGTCTCAGTAACCTTAAACTGCACCTATAATAATTGTTGGCTACTATAAAAATCGGTCTTCATAAAACACCCGCAAAACGCTTCAACAAATGAGATTAAGGTTTTCGGAACCGACAGACATTATTAATACGATTTACATTATAATAAACTAGCACTGAGAAAGGTAAATGGTGAGCAGTCATCAAGGTTATAAAAGCTTCAGTTATGATGAATATAGCAATAACGCAAATGGACGCCGCTGTAAAACGCCGCATGGGGTCGCTAGCGTCGTCTCGCTTCTCAACGGTCAATTATGACCGGCTCAGCATTGTGTCGTGTCTTACCGAACAGACTTCGAAACGTGGATACCACTGAAGCGAATGGAAACAGACGTTTGATGACTTGTCGTTAGTTGCTATTTAATAGATCTGTTTGAGAACGGGGTTTTAAAGTTCACAGTAGGTTGCCAATCAATATGAAGACAATGCTGCGTCTGAATTGAAGCCATATATAGCGCCCCTGGTTAGAAATCATGAAGGGACGCTATAACAAAGTGCTCATACATACAAACAAACATACGTGCAATTAAACTGGAACCTCTGCTTTCGCTGTTTCTCCACTCAACGCCTTCAACGAAATCTAATGCAGCATGCATAGCGAATGTTGTGGTCGGGGGAGAATAACAGATATCGGAGAGGTCTGGCTACACACGATCATCATATGCCGAGAACAAGGAAATTAAGTCGCTAATATTTTGTACTCTTAGTTGCGGGTTGGCCCAAGGGATTGCTATATTTTCATTCTACATTGTTCGTTAAATTTGTCAATGAGTTCCACTCATCTATCCTCATCCTCGTTTTCCCCCTTCATCTGCCTTGTTCTCCTTCCATTACTCCCTATCCAATTTCTCTTCCAATTCATTCGATCTCTTCATCCATCTTCTCTTCATCTTATCCCTCCTTGTTGTGTTCGTCTTCCACATTCTTTTCCTGTAGCACTTCGTAGTCCTCCCTTACTCGTCGGTTTCTTTCAATAGAAGACGCCTTTATAATGGCATGTGCTGTGTTAAGGCGCCATATAAATTGTTGTCATTATTACTCCTAACCTTCTCATCGTCCTCTTCCAAACATCAATTTTCTTTTCATCATTTTTCTTCCTGGAAAATATCCGTTAACCGCTAAAGTTATAACCACGAACCACCGCCATAGATATTCCATCTCCACAAAATCGAATCCGATATTGACATGAGACGAAATTTTTCTGCCGTCATAATGAGTGCGACAGCAAAAATGTGCCGTTAAATGATGATTTATGAATTATAAAATTAATATTCATTCGACTAAATAAAATTATATTTTATCTCGTTCACTTTAAAAACCTTCAAAATGAAGAGAACCGATGCTATATAAGTATTGGTCGTCGCATTTCAACCCACTTATCTTTCAATCGCCGTAACATTACTGTCAGGTGCATCTGTAGCCGAAGAGGAGATTCGAATATGACCACAATTTGACGCTGACGATCCAAGCTTCATTGTCAGATCAAAGAGATCAATCAAGACGATTTCATTGTGATTCGGCATCCATAGAAATGCATAAGGAGCCAGGATTAACCATGGTAGTGTGTAGGACTCTGGCCGCGCCCATGGAAAAGCACGAAAAATTCTCCCTTAGGCTTCAATTGCACAACCAGCGCCAAGATACCAGGCATCTACTTAAGAGGAAACACGGAACTAATAATTCGCTACAGTCGTGATTCTGGACACAACAGTAAAAATTTGTTTGAAAGTTCATAATTCATTGATTATAAAATCAATATTTAGTTGACTAATAATTTATCGTTCTCGTTTAACACCATTGAAACTGAGGCATTCAATGCTATATATATAAATGGGACGCAGCATGAAATTGATTTACAAATTATGGGTCGTCGTTTTCGCCACTGTTACAGATAAGTGTGACTTATACGATTACACACCTTTTAAACGTTTATGATATTATTATTTAAAAAAACTGGTCTTGTACCTTGCTCTTAAGTGCTGTAATACGCCGAGCAAATTTTTGCCCAGGGTAACGGCCTCTGTTGTCATAGACCCTGGTCAAATCGGATCCATCCATTATTTGTTGAATGTCTCCCTTAAAAAGCTCGTATACGTGCTGTACTACTCCGAGCAAATTTCTGTCCAGGGTAACGGCCTCTGTTGTCATAGACCCTGGTCAAATCGGATCCATCCATTAATGTAATGGAACAACACTGCCGTGCTAAGCAAAAGGACAGTAACTCAGACTGTAACGGTAAGGAGTTACTGTCTTTTTGCTTAGCTACAGTCATGTTGCTGAATTCATTCATTCATTCCGAACACTTAAATAGCGCTTCGTCAAGAAGTCTACTTAGAGGCGCTCCCAACCCAGCCACGGCTAAAAAGATAGGTCTTGAGCAACTGGTAGAAGTCAGGCAAATTGTTCCGAGATAGTAATCGTAGTGTAAGCGGAAGCCCATATCATGTGGACGTCCCAACAATCGAGAAGGCTCGACGCTGTCTGGTAGCAGAGCGGGTTCGAGGGACCAGCAGCTTCCCATTGGCCGAAGAGCGTAAAGCTGGACGGGATGCTATACCAGAGATCAGATAAGTAGGACGGAGCACTACCAGTGAGGCACCGCCAAACAATTGCTGCTATTCTGTACGAGATGCGCTGCGAAACTGGAAGCCAGTGCAAAACATCACGCATGTAGGCAGAAATCGTAGCAAATTTTGGAATTATGACCAATAAGCCGAGCAGCAGAGCGCATGACCAGAATACAAGAGTGAACATTTTTAAAATGATAATTCTTTGACTATAAAATAATTATTCAGATTAGATAAATAATTTATCGTAGGCCTACTCGTTGAACACCCTTAAAACTGAGACATATAATGCTATATATACATAAAACGGACGACGCATCAAATTGGCTTAACCATTTTCTTCCTGAATCGACATCGCGGTAACCTTAAACTTCACCTATTGCTAGCTGCTAACAAATAATATTGATCTTCATAAGACACCCGTAAAACGTAAAAAGAAATACTATAAGACTTTGTGACAGACAATACTATTATGAGATCCGACGTGGAGCGAGCAATGTGAAAGGTAAATAACGAGAAGTCATAAAGGGTGAAAAGCTTCAGTTGATGAATCGAACAATCATACAAATGGACGGCTCTGAATAAATTCGCATGGGATCGCTAGCGTCGACTCGCTTCTCATCGGGAGATTATATATTATGACCGGCCCAGCATTGTCGTGTGTCTTTACCGAACAGACTTCGAAACGTGGATACCATTGAAAGACGTTTGATGAATTGGCGTTAGTTGCTATTTAATAGATCTGTTTAAGAACGCGGTTTTAAAGTTTCACATTAGGTTTCCAATCAATATGAAGACAATTTAGCGTCTGGATTGAAGCCATGTAGCGCCTTTCGGTAGAAATTATGATGGGGCGCTATAACAGTTGCTCATACATACAAACAAACATACATGCAAATCAAATGGAACCTCTGCTGTCGCTGTTTCTCCACTCAACGGAATCGATTTTGCAGTATGCATAGCGAATGTTGTGGTCGTGGGGGAGAATAACAGGTATCGGAGACGTCTGGATACACACGCTCATATGCCGAGAACAAAGAAATGATGTCGCTAATATGTTGTACCCTTAGGTGAGGCCTAGCATACAGGACTGTTATATTTTCATTATCCTTCGATTGTTAAATTTGTCAAGTTCCACTCATTTATCTTCATTCTCGTCTTCTCCATTTCTTTCCCTCGTTTTTCCCAATTCTTCCCCCGCATCATTCTCTTCCAAATCTCGTTCTCTTCATTCTTCTCCTCTTCATCAAATCCTCCTAGATCTCTTCGTCGTCCTCTTTGTTTTCCTGTAGCACCTCATAGCCCTCACTTACTCGTCATTTTCTTTCAATATAGGACTTTTCCCCCAATCCTCCTCCTCCCCGTCCTCGTCCTCCTCCTCCATTTCTTTTCTTCATTTCTCTTCCTGGAAAATATTCGTTAGCTGCCAAAGTTATAACCACGAACCTCCGCCGTAGATATTCCCTCTCCACAAAATCTATGTCGTCAACTAAACATCGATATTGATATGAGACCAAATCTTCCTTCCTCATAAGGAGTACGGCAGCAAAAATGTGCTATAAAAGGATGATTTGTGAATCATAAAATAAACACTCATCCGACGAAATAAAATAAATGATAACTCGTTCATTTTAAATACCTTCAAAATGAAAACAAGTGATGTTATATAAACATGAGTCGCCGCCAAAAAATTGGCCCAGTTAACACAATTATTCTTTAATCACCGCAACATTAACCGAAGAGAAGATCCAACTATAATCACAATTATATACTGACGATTCAAACTTCATTGTCACAATCATCAAATAGATCAATCGAGACGACTTTGTTGTGATTATTCAAACATAGAAATGCATAAGGAGCCAGGATTAACAGTGGCAAGTGTGTATGGCTCTGGCTGGGTCCATAGAAAAGCAGAAGAGATTTTCCATTCGGCATTAAATTGGCAACCAGCGCCAAGATATTCTGCATCCACTTCGTAAGAAACGCGGAACTGATAATTCGCTACAGTCGTGATGCTGGACACAACAGTAAAAATATGTTCAAAACTTATAATTCATTGATTATAAAATCAATATTCAGTTGATTAAATAAATAATTTATCGCACTCGTTGTACACCCTTAAAACTGAGGCATTCAATGCTACGTATAGATGGGACGCAGCATGAAATTTGCTCATCACACATATCCTATTCCCGGTTAACCATCGCACTGCGTCGCAGTGTCCTTAAACTGAACCTATCGCTAGCTACGAGAAAAGTTGGTGTCAGCATACTTCTTCCTGGAGCCTGGAAGTTGTGATGGGTGACCAACCAGCGACTGGCTGCAGTGAACTTATTGTAACGCTTAGTTGTTGTTTGGTCATTCTGTCTTTCTTTCCATGCCCATTAATGTACTTCATCATACAGTACATGATTTTCCCTACTGACTATCTAATAAATAGTTTTTATTATTAGTCGTTGATGTGTGTCAAGTCTTTTATGTACGACACTTAGTTGATGTTGTTTGGTCATTCTTTCAGCATGAGGGGGTTATTGTCTGGGGAGGTAATGTGGTTTTAATTGGTGTTATTAAAGCGGTTGAATGGGATGACTAGTGATTAGTGTCATTTAGTGCCAAGCAAAATGCGCTGCTGTGTACTTATTTGGTGTTATTCGATGTATTGAGATTGTCTGATTGGATTCTCTTTGTACACCCTTATAACAGTTCTATCATAGCCATATAAAACTGGGACTCGGCATTAACTGCGTATCTTTCGCATCTTCAAAAAGAAACTGTCGTCAGAAAGTTTTCTTTAGTCAAATTTGCTGTTTTGGAAATTTGGGAAGGAACGTACCTGTTGTTTATTTGTCCCGGTGTAAAGGTTTCAGATTACCCCCTCCTAAACATTACGCCCCTGTAAACTGTAAATTGCATCAATCATCGCATTTATTGCACTAAAAATATCGGAAAAATCATCCCGCTTCTTGTTTTGGTCTGAAGATTTCATCCGTCATCCCACTTCGTGGTTTGTTATCAATATTTTCATCTGTAACTAAAATACTAATCGCCGCTGAAGTTACAATGGAGAAAATGGCTTCGAGGCTATTATTTTTTTCGGATCAAAATATAGATAACAAAATACGAAGTGGGATGACGGATGATATTCTTCAGACCAAAACAAGAAGCGGGATGATTTTTCAGATTTTTTTAGTGCAATAAATGCGATGATTGATGCAAATCTAGTTTCCGAGGAGTAATCTGAAACCGGTTTCAAGTTACCGGGGGTAATGTTTACGAGAGGGTAATTTGAAACCTTTACAGCGGTCTATTTTCCAGAGAGTGACATCATCTTCTTGCCAATAACTGAAAGTAATATTCAAAACACTTTTCCTCCGTGACATCATCATTGAATAGGTAACCCGAAGTGCTGGACAAACCAGTCACATTCACGGCCGAAAAGATCGTATTTTCACCTTCAGTAAGACCAGTCTGTGCAGATATGGTTTCGTACGTTGTACAGGGTGGGTCAAAAAGACCCCCCCTCTACGGTTTTTGCCAATATCTTGACTAAAAGTAAGAATTTCAAAATGAAACTTTGTTCTAAAATGAGAGTTCATTAATTATAAAATAATTTCGCAGTCGACTAAATAAATAATTTATCGTTCTCGTTGAACACCCTTGAAATTTAGGCATCCAACGCCATATATATAATTTGGACGCCGTTCGAGTTTGGCTTACTCATGGTTTTCATCCATTTGTTCCTGGATCGCCATCCCATGCAGATCGTTAAACTGCAACTAATTGGTAGCTACGAGAAAATATTAAAACACCCGTTAAACGTTGAAACAAAATCTATAAGAATTTTGGAGAAAAAAAAATCGGGGAAAAATTCACGAAACAGTTGAACAGAAGGAGGAACACTTAATGAGAATTTCTGATTTTCTAGCAAATGACTAAAAAGGTCATCAAGAGATTTGAAAGGATAAAAGGAAAATCTTGAAATTTTCTGACCTGAAAGACTAAAAAAGTTCGTCAGAAATTTCAACCCCAAAATTCAGTGTACTTTTTTTTAAATTTCCCGATCTATCCTTTTCTAGTCATTTTTACTGCCGCATCTCCGCTAAATTTATCTTTTAAACATCGACATCGCATAATTATGAGAACAAAATCTTCCTGCGCCATAATGAGCACGAGAGACCAAAATGCACTATAAAAGTATGATTTATTAATTATAAAATATATACTCATTCGAATAAATAAATATTGAATCGCTCTTTTAAACCACCTTTTTAATCAATACAACCGATGTTATATAAAAATCTGACGCCGTACAAAATCGATTTCTTCTTATCCGTTAATCGCCGCAACAGTAACTGCCAACTGCCTCTAAACGAAGAGGAGGAGATCAGAATATCAGAATAGGCTGACGATCCGAATTTAATTCGTCACATTAGAGAGATCAATCGAGACGACTTTGATGTGGTTAGAAACATAGAAATGCATCATGAGTCTGGATTTACCATGGCAAGTGTGTAGGGCTCTGGCTGGATCGATGAGATTGTCCATTCGGCATCAAGTTAACAACCAGCGCCAGGATATAGACCCACCGCATTTGCTTCATAGGGAACGGGGCCCGCCGATTCTATGCTTGCAAAAGTAGCACCTATACCGATGAAGACAACTCACAGCGACAATAGTGAATGCAGGAATATGCCCACAGCTGTGGCATACGTTTGTAGTTGCTCTCTCTTCCCTCCTGATGCTAGCTTTGTCGGACCTAGATTTTGTAAATATTTTATTGAATGAAAAAAGTATCGTTTCATAAAACACACTACGATGAAACTCTCAACGTAGACATTTTAAACTATAGTGATAGGCCTACATCGCGCTTCAACGCATACATATTGCACTGAGAACACAAGACAGTTTTGTAAATTGCTTGTAAACATTTCGTTGACTTCTCAACGGAACAAAAGTATCTTTAACCCGTTGGAGGTGAGGTGGGGTGTGACACACCCCAGAGGCATTCTACTTTAAATTTTAGCGGAAAACATGGAGCCAGTTCTAATTATTTTTTTCTACCTTTGTGAATATGAAATACGGACACTTTACCACAATTTCAGGTAATTTGAACGAACAGTTTTTTTTTTATTTTGTTGCATATTTAAAGGAAATTGCATTTTTTCGTAGAAAAAAATTATACATGTTGATTTTATGAGCCATGATTTGCAATGCGAGTGTGCCTTGAACACGTCAATTCTGTGTTGGCATTGAGAAGGCTGACGACAATCATGATGGCTAAAACATTTTATGTTCTATTAAAAATATATATATATTATGATTATTCGTGCACTTGATAATGTTGCACTTGAGGACCCAAACTTGCATGGGTTAAGTACACATTGGATGGGTTCACCTTCTAGCCATCTAATAAGGATTGAAAACAGATATTTGTTCGTGGTAATCGTCTGTTTAGTTGATTATTGATAATAGAAGAATAGTTTAACTCAACTTAGTATTTTCCATTTGATATCGCGGCTTGAAAATAAAAATATGTATTGGGGTGTGTCAGACCCCACCTCACCTCTGGCGTTACAAATGGTCACCTCACCTCCAAAGGGTTAAACTTCAACCATTGCTGGTTCCATGTTTGGACCGTCTCCTTGAAACACCCGTATAACGATGAATCCAAAGCTATAAGATGTTAGAACGATGCACGACAATGATAATTATCAAACTGGTTTGAGCATTATTTGAGAGGCGTTGTAATCAGAACGGTCATATTATCTCAAATCCTATTTTATAACTGTGGATGGGCTGGGAGCGCCTCTGCGTAGTTTCTTGAAGAGGCGCTATATAAATTCTTGAAATGAATGAATTAATGCTGAGTACGACAGTAAAACTTTGTTATGAAATTATAATTCATTAATTATAAAATAAATACTCATTCGACTAAAATTAATAAACAATTTTCCGTTCTCGCTAAACACCTTTAAAACATAGTCACCCGACGCTATATATACATGAAACGCCTTGTGAGGTTGAATTTCTAGCTGCCTTTATCATTTCGTACATGAATCGCCATTCCATGCAGATCCTTAAACTGCACCTATTGATAACCACTAGAAAAATAATATTGGTCTTCATAAAACACCCGTCAAACGTTGAAACGCATACTATAAAAACTCTTAAAACCGAGGCATTCAATACTATATATAAGTATAGGACGACGCGTGAAATTTGTAAGTCTTAAGCTGTTTTCGTCCTGAATCGCCATCGCAGTAACCTTTATCTGCACCTTTTGCTAGCTACTATAAAAAATTGGTCTTCTTAAAACACCCGTAAAACGTTGGAACAAATGCTATAAGGTTTGGGAACCGACAAACAGTATTAATATGAACCGAGCATTGTGAAATGTAAATGTTGCGCAGTCATGAAGGGTAAAAGCTTCAGTTAAGATGAATCGAGCAATCGCACAAATGTACGTCTCTGAATAACTCCGCGTGGGGTCGCTACCGTCGCCTCGCTTCTCGTCGGTCGATTATATCAGCGGTTCTCAATCTTTACACACTCACGGACCCCTTTTTAATTTTTGGTCCCGGTCACGGACCCCCACCAAAATTTGGCGCATTATCTTGACTGTGCGACTCTATAATCCTATATAATAGTAGGCCTACATGTATGCTATACTATAGCATAGATATGCCTCTGCACTCCTGTAGTACAAATTTTATATTGCATATAAGATTATATGAAATTTATTAGAAAAAAACTGTATTTTATCTTCATGTAAGCTTTGGCATGCATATTCGAGCACAGTTTATCTGCTCGAAACACTCATGCATCAAGCTAACTCTTGCATGGATGCAACGTACATCTTCAATGTAGACCTAATGCCATTTTTAATAGTCACTTCAATGATTTGGTTCAATTCCGATGTTGGTAAATTCCACGTATCAAAGTTTGCAAGAAACTGACTGGAAGTCAACGAAAAACTGTAAACGTTCAAATTACCGAATTAGAAGTTGAACTGATCGATCTATGATTGACCGAAAATTAAATTAACAAATTTTAGTTGCTTGATCCGAGCATTTCTTTATTTTTATGTGAATTCATGCAATTGATCAAATGTGTCAAAGTTATCTACCACTATTCGTTTAGCGCCAGATATTAAGTTTTTTTTGGGTAAAAGCATACACTTTATCACTAAGGGTGATTAGATTTGTCTGCATCTCTTGTGTAGAGAAATTCAGTTTATTCAAAAATGCCAGCCAAGTAGGTCAAAGTTGAAACTCATGAGTTGTTTATTCAAATGAATTACAGTCTATGGAGTTTTTTCTAAGAAACTCTCTAAAAAGCATCTCGAAATCTATAGAGTCGGTTACAAACTGACCCATCTCAAACAAATGAATTTGTCATTAATCGGCGTATTATTACAGGTGGTTTCATGTCGCCACTGAAAAGGAGAAATATTGAAAAAATTACCAAGATTTATCTGTTTCTATGTTTTTAACTAAGAAATATTTAGTTTTCAGGACTTGCTCGCGGACCCCCAGGCAGATGGCCGCGGACCCCCAGGGGTCCGCGGACCCCCGGTTGAGAACCGCTGGATTATATATTATGACACCGGCCCAGCATTGTGTCGTGTCTTTACCGAACAGACATCGAAACGTGGATACCATTGAAACGATTGGAAACAGACGTTTGATGACTTCACTTTAGATGCTATCTAATAAATCTATCTAAGAACAGAGTCTTTAAGTTCCACAGTCGGTTGCCAATCAGTATGAAGACAATGCAACGTCTGAATTGAAGCCATGTACGGAAATCCTGAAGGGGCGCTAAAACAATTGCTCATACATACAAACAACCATACACATGCAAATAAATAGGAACCTCTGCTATCGCTGTTTCTTCACTCAACGCCTTCAACGAAATCGAAAATAGCGAAAGTTGTGGTCGGGAGGGGGGGAGGGGGGAAGAATAACACAAATTGACTCTAGTATGAAGAGGATGTTGTGGACGGGACAACACACGCTCATATGCCGAGAACAAAGAAAAGAAGTCGCTAATATTTTGTACTCTTAGTTGCGGGTAGGCGTACGGGACTGTTATATTTTCATTCTCCATTTGATCTTTAAGTTTGTCAAGTTTCAATCATCTATCCTCATCCTCGTCTTCCCCTTCCTCTTCCTCGTTCTCTTTCTAGTCCACCATATCCACTTTCTTTTCTAAATCACCGTTCTCTTCATCCTTCTCATCTTCATCATTATCCCTCCTAGTTTTCTTCGTCTTCCACTTTCTTTTCCTGCAGCCCTTCATAGTCCTCCCTTACTCGTCATTTTCTTTCAATAGAGGATCATTACTCCCCTTCCCCTCCTCCCGGTCCTCGTCCTCCTCTTCCTCCTCCATTTTCTTTTCCTCATTTCTCTTCCTGAAAAATATTCGTTAACCGCTGAGGTTATAACCTCTAACCACCGCCACAGGTATTCTCTTTCCACAAAATCTATTCCGTCTACTAAACATCGATATTGATATGAGACCAAATCTTCCTTCCTCGTGATGAGTACGACAGCAAAAATGTGCTATAAAATGATGATTTGTGAATTATAAAATAAATACTCATTCGACTAAATGAAAGAAATGATAACTCGTTCACTTTAAACACCGTTAAAATGAAGACAACCGATGCTATATAAATTTGGTCGCCTCAAATTAAAGGCTTCATAAACACGCTTATCCCTTAATCGCCGTAACATTAACGGCCAGCTGCCTGAAATAATTTATCGTACTCGTTGTACACCCTTAAGACTGAGGCATTCAATGCTACACAGCAATGGGACGCAGCACAAATAATTAACTCATCAATTCTCAAAACTGTCAGCACTAGGACGCTGACCATAGGTATATGTACTCTCGGGTGGAAAATGTTAATCAGAAGTTCAGGACGTGTGAGTCAAGTGGTATTACTGTACGAAGTATACCAGATTTTCAATGCCATGTATACCATTGAGCTTCTGATAGAATTCTCTGATTAACAGATGTAGAAAGAGTTTGACGCTAACAACCTTTGCTATCGTAAAAATTGAAACAGCCACAACTCTGTAATGTGTCAAAATAATTTCTGTAGCAGACAACGACCATTGATGTCATAAAACCCATGCCGTCCAACCTGCATCAGGTGGGTTGAGTTAATGTGACATTTTTTGCAAATGTTGCGATAATTGAAGAAAGAATAAAGCCACAGATCTTATATTGGTAAGAAACTAGCTCGAAACTTTTCTTAGACTAATATTTGACAACGTGAAATAATATCCAGTTTCCGAGATTTATTAACTATGAAAATTGCATAATTATATAATTAGCTTGTCATTATATATTGGGAGATCTCATTCTTGATTTGGCGGTGTTTGTTAACCTGAAATTGATTTCCTTGAATATATATATATATATATATGTATATATATATATATATATATATATATATATATACCGCAGTCAGTAACAAAAAATATTATAAATATATTATAAATATAAATAGCGACACCTCCCAACACTGTTCTCAGTTTCACAAGACTGTTTTCGCTTGGCCTAAATCGCGATCGCTTTTGAATGTGGATCTCTCGTGTGACTGCATAAACTCTGCAAAATCTGATGATTTTAATAAATTTTAATCGCTCCTGTTTTGGTTATCAGAAACGTCAAAATGCTGAGTAGCCTACGACAGTAAAACTTGTTATAAAATGATAATTCATTAATTATAAAATAATTTCGTGGTTGACTAAATAAATAACTAATCGTTCTCGTTGAACACCCTTAAAACTGAGGCATCCGATGCTATATATAATTGGGACGCCGTTTGAGGTTGGCTTACTCCGGATTTTTGCCCGATTTGTTCCTGGATCGCCATCCCATGCAGATTCTTAAACTGTAACTAATTGATAGCTACGAGAAAATTTGTTCTTCATAAAACATCGGATGAACGTTGAAACAAAAGCTATTAGAATTTGGAAAAGAAATTTTTTAAGGAAAATGTACGAACAGTTGGGGAAAAGGAGGTACATTTAATGAAAATTCCTTATTTTGGAGCGAATGAATAAAAAGGCCATTAGAAGATTTGAAAGGAAAAAATATGAAAATCCTGAAATTTTCGGACATGAAAGACTAAAAAAAGGTCGACAGAAATTTCAGCCCAAAAATTCAGTGTATTTTTTAAATTTCCCGATCTATCATTTTCTAGCCATTTTTCGGCCGGATCTGACCTTTTTAAAATCAGAGTGGCATCCCTGCTTACTAGATTTTGAACCATTTTCTAACTTGAATCACCATCAGTGCTGTAATATGCCAAACAAGTTTCTGTCGAGGGCAACGGCCACTGTTGTCATAGGCCCTCGTCAAATCTGGGTCCATCCATCCATCGCAGTAGGATCCCTATCCATAAACTGACCTATAATTGCTGGCTACTATAAAATTGGTCTTCAAAAACACCGATAAAACGTTGAAACAAATGCTATAAGAATTTTGGAAACGACATGAAACATATTTGCAAGTCTCCGTCGCAAACAGCATTGTGAAATGTAAATGTCGAAAAGTCCTCAATGGTAGACCTTTCACTTATAAATCGAGCAACAAAAACACGGCTCTGGGCATTGTACATTGTACAAGCACATGTACTACAGTTCTCTCTGCTCTGTAGGAACATTTATAACAATGTAAGACTTTTGTTTAGTTTTTGTCTGTTTAAAAAAAAATTAAATATCATACTTTTTCATGTTCTGTTCTGCATTTTTCTATACTGTTGCTGGTTGCGGTGTACAACTTGGTTATCGAATAAACGAAATTACTTAGCCTACTTACTCGAAAAACTCGTACGGGGTCGCTAGCGTCGTCTCGCTTCTCATCGGTCGATTATGACCGACTCAGCATTGTGCTCTGCCTTATTAACCCAGCAAACTTCGAAGTGTGGAGACCAATGAAACGAACGAAAGCAGACGTATTGGCAGTGGCGTAACTACGGGGGGGGCAAGGGGGCAGCCGCCCCCCCCCCAAATGAAAGGGCTGCCCCCAGCTGCCCCCCCCCAATCCCTGCGTTTGTTTTACTTTTTACTCTTACGAGTGATAAAGAATTAAACAATGTTATATAATTTCTGACTTATTTTATTTTTTATACAACTTCCTGTACAACTTCTTATAGGGTGGGTGATGGGAAAGTGGGACAGGCCACTATAGTGCACTGTGGGACAGACAAGCTAGTGAGGCTTGCATGCGTATTATGTCCAATACTGTAATACATCCAAAATCTAAAAATACATAGTCTATGGCAATATACCGATGCCGATGCACGCTTTACTTGCCAACGGTATCCACCCCATCATTTTAAGCTGCCACCCCACTGCCCCCCATGAAAAAATAACTGGCTACGCCACTGCGTATTGGTACCCTGACGTTAGGTGCTTTTAAATGGGTCCATTTAAGAACGAGTTTTCAAGTGACATAGAGTAGGTTGCCAATCAATATAAACACGATGTATACAGGGTTGCCAGGTCGTCGCAAATCTGGCAACCCTGGATGTATATGGCCTGAACGGAAGATATATACAGTGGCATATGAGTGTTTTCTGTTCCTCTCAGGTCTACCCTTGACCAAATTGACTTTATAACGATGCGAATGTTGTGGATGGGGAGATGAGCAAGCAAAGGAGGAGACTGACAGCACACACTCATATGCCGTGAACAAAGATAATTATATAAGTCTCTTTGCGCGAGAGACTTATATAGTTGGGACTGCTATATTTCCATTCTGCTTTATTCGTTAAATTTGTAAAGTTCCACTCATCTATCATCATCCTCGTCTTCCCATTCCTTTCCTTTGTTCACTATCCATTCTTCATCCCTATCCGCTTTCGCTTCCAAATCATTGTTCTTTTCATTCTTCTCCTCGTCATCTTATCCCTTGTAATTTTCTGACACTTTCTTTTCATGTAGCACTTCATTGCCAGGCGCGGATTTAGAGGGGGGCGGAGCCGGCGTACGCCCCCCCTAAACCTGCAGCAAATGTTCTCAAACTAAACTGACCTAAAACTAATATAATTGCAATTTGGGAATAGGATGTTTGAAGTATAGTTGGACCGGCAGAATGGAGCTCTCTTACCTACTTACCTGAGTTGCTAGCAGACGTTGCCCGCGTGACCAATGACTTTTGCCGTGACGTCATTCACAAAGTTCATGTGCAGACAAAATTTACGTAAATAGAAATTGGTCAATTAAAAAATATGTCGAGTGGTCCGCCGTCAAAACGGCTTAAACAAGCAGTTTTATCATTCGCGAATAAGCCGACTGCTGTTGGTAAGACATAAGCCTATCTTAGGCCTAAATCTCAAAAGGTGGCATATGATTATCATTATAATTTTAAAATTCGTCGTGCTGATTATAGCCGCCGAAAGCGTTCAGCTGCCGATATTATGGACAAAAGCAAATCAAGGGTATAGAACTAGGCTTACTCATATAATCATTCTCTTAACGCTCAGTGGCGTGCGGTCCATGGATGAGGCGCATCCCTTGCTTATTGAATCTATTTTTACACAAATACTAGTGTATTCAATTTCTATCATTGCTATGTTAATTATCGTATGATAAATTGGCATCGACTATATTATTTTTATTTGGGGGCAGAAAGGGGAGGGGCAAATTCCCAGGGGCCCGGCGGTGTGAGGGGGCCCGGAGTGCCCGCGGAAAAAGTAAACAATGTAAGAAGTTTAACAAATACGAAGACATTCTGCATGTAGAATTGCGAGTTTGAAAATTATTATTATTATACATTTATCAATGATATTGCAATATTTCAGCATTTGCACCAGAACATTTACCATTTCAGAACAACATAGTGTCAATAAATCCCAAAGAAGATGGCAATTGTCTATTTTCATCAATTTCTGACCAAATGAAGCTATGTCTCTGCAAAAACATAAGTCCAGCTACAATCAGAAGTGACATCGTTCAGTATCTTTGGGACCGACGTGATAGTCTTACCTTGTTGGATGGCACTACAGTACATCTGTCTGAAAAAGTTTCACATGGTGATGTTGAGTCTTACCTTCATGAAATGGCTCAGCCAGGTACTTTTGGTGACCACATAATGATACTAGGAGCCTGCTGCCTGTACCTTGTTCAGTTCACAATATTACCTACGCCAGAAAGCATCCAAGGAGAATGACACTGCTTAATCCACTGGCATGTGACACTTAATTATTTCCTTTTTGGATCAAGGGTTGCATGATCAAAACCGATAACTGATTTATATTCGTTTCACTGTTAACCTTCAGTGGAGACCAGTGGTTTTATATGAGAAACTATATATTTTTTTAAAGTTCCATAACATTTTCTATAAACAGGATCATTATAGTTTTGCGTGATCTAATTTCATATATATATTTACGGGATTGGATTGGTAGTATTTACGCCCCCCCTAACCAGAAATCCTAGATCCGCCACTGATTGCCCTCTTCCTACTCCTCTTCCTCCTCCTCCTCTTGCTCATCCTCATCCTCCATCATCATCCTCCTCCTCGTCCTCGTCTTCTTCACCTTCTTCTTTCCAACATTATCTCAATGTGTGTTATCCATTTGCTTTTCCCCATCTCTCTTCGTGCAAAAAGAACAATTTATTCCTAAACCATTTAAAGTTACCATGATACCCCGCCACAAATATTCCCGCTCCGCGAAATCTATCCGCCTTTTAAACATCGACCTGACACAATATTATGAGAGCAAATCTTCCTGCCGCCATAATCCACGATCCGATAGCCCAAAATGCACTATAAAAATTACACGTTATTAATTCTAAAATAAATGCTCATGCGACCAAATAAATTTGAAATTGCTCTTTGTAGCCACCTTTATAAGCAATACAACCGGTGTTATATAAAAATCGGACGACGTACAAAAATCGGTTACTTCATGCGTAGACGCAATTATCCCTTAATCGCCGCAACAGTAATTGTCAGCTGCCTCTGAACGAGGAGGAGATCAGAATATCACAATAGGCTGACGATTCAAATTTCGTCGTCACATAATAGAGATCAATAGAGACGACTTTGATGTGGTTCGAAACATATGGAAAGGCATCAAGAGCCAGGATAGGCCATTGCAAGTGTGCATGGCTCTGGCCAGGGGCGGATCCAGGGGGGGGCCAATCCGGCCATGGCCCCCCCATTTCAAATCACCATGGGACGTGGCCCACCCCCCATCCATGGGGGACAAAAACAAAATTCAGGGTGTCAGTCATGCACAGGAGAATTAATGTATAAATGTAATTAAAATCTATAATAGAAATAATATATATAAATGTAATCTAAGTCTCTCACGCAATTGCATTGTCTTAATATAAAGCAACGAAATGAAACAATCTTATAACACTATCCAACTATGATTTATGGCATACAATGTAAGTCAATCGTGTATATATTCGTAGTAAATTTTAAAAACATTAACACAAATAAACACAAGTATAACTAAGTACAACTAACTATTAATTACAAATCAAGTTAAAACGAACAACAGTGTTTGGGATGTAATTTATTTTTTGCAGATGCCAAAAAATTTCAGGGTGAAACATGTTAAGTTTTTAGTGTAGTCTACATGTGCAAGAAAGTGCGGTGAATGATAACACATGTTTACTCCTTGTTTTTATTTATATCTTACTATATTTCATTCAGTAGTGGGAGTATTTTATTTATTTTAGCCTTAAAACGTCATCACTCTTTTTAGACGAAAAATTAAACACCTTTTTTAAGATTTCGCACGCATGACTACAAAAAGTTATCAGTTTTTTGCGATGCTAAATTGAACACCTTTTTTTGAAAACTTCGCACGGAAGAATAAAAAGTTATCACTCTTTTAAGACGAAAAATTAAACACCTTTTTTAAGATTTAGCACAGATGACTACAAAAAGTCATCAGTTTTTTGGGATGCGAAATTAAACACCTTTTTTGAAAAATTTCGCACGAAAGACTAAAAAGTCATATCACTCCTTTTAGACGAAAAATTAAACACCTCTTTTAAGATTTCGCACGGATGATCAAAAAATGTCATCGGTTTTTTGGGAAGGAAAATTGAACACCCTTTTTGAAGATTTCCGGCGGATTACTTAAAAAAGAACATCTAGTTTTCGGGAAAGAAGTTTTTAAGTAAAGTCAATATTTATTGAGATCTTATGGCACTCTTATAAGCACTGAAAAGTACAGCTATTTTGTTAAGAGAACAGCTTAAAATGCTACCATTGCAATGTGAAAATTCAAAAAGTTTCTGGTGGGGAGGGGCATATCCCCTCCCCACACCCCTCCCCTACCACTCTCGGCGCTGCGCGCCTCATGATTGTCTTCAGACGGTGAATTATGTAACCCTCCGGAAACCTCAATCCCCCTAGAGGTGAGGGCTAAATTAAACTCTGGTTCCGCCAAAAACGACTAAAATAGTTAATCAGATTTACAGCGAAAGATCAACAAAAAAATTTCCGACCCCAGCCCCAAAATATATTTTGGCCCCCCCATTCGAAACGTTCTGGATCCGCCACTGGCTCTGGCTGGATCTATGGGATTGTCCATTCGGCATCAAGTTAACAACCAGCGCAAGGATATAATTGGCCTATACGGCATTTACTCAGAGGTTCAGTACCTTGCTCTTAAGTGCTGTAATACGCCGAGCAAATTTCTGTCCATGGTAACGGCCTCTGTTGTCATAGACCCTGGTCAAAACGGATCCATCCATCAGAGGGAACGCAGGGTCGCCGATGCTATGCTTGCAAAAGTAACAACTATACCGATGAAGACAGTTCAGGCTGTCGGCCAAGGCGATAATCGTGAATGCAGGAATCTGCACGCAGCTGTGGCATACGTTTGGAGTTGCTCTCTCTTCCCTCCTGATACTATCAAAGAAATGGAGAAGGTAGTCTTCAAATTCATTAATTTTGGAACAATCGAGCAGAACTAGTGAGTCGAAAAACTATTAATAATCGACTCCTCACTGAACGGTTGCCTCGGCGTAGTTGACATCAACTCAAAACTGGATTCGCTGATCTACACCTACATCAAACCACATGAGACTCAGTGGCGTAGCCATTTATTTATGATGGGTGATTCGGGGGTTTCATGGCCTAGCCGGATGCCCTTTCTGACACCAACCCAACAGTATTACAGTAAATATAAAGGGAATAAAGTAACAAATGGAATAAAGTAAGTAAAAAACCAATTGTTACTACAAGCAATTTTTTTCTTTCTTATTTAATCGGATAAATAACCTTTAGCAACACTTTTCCCCTAGGTCAATGGAGAGCTAACCCCCGAAACCCCCTTGTCTACGCCACTGTGCTGACTGCTTCAGACATTAAATAGCAGCCTTGGCAGGACTCTGCCACCTAATGGAATGATGTGCCTTGTTACCGCGATGATAGCTGCAAACGCAACTGAGAAAAAACAAGTTACATATATTGTCGCAAAACTAAATTTAGTCCATAGTAAAAGACAGAGTGTCAGACACAGACTATAATTGATAACCGTGTGTATCATTGCTATGTTTCCAGAGCTTTGTCGGAACTAGATCTTGTAAATATTTTATTTAATGAAAAAGGTATCGTTTTCATAAAAGACACGCTGATGAAACTCTAAATGTAGACATTTTAAACTTGTTAAAACATTTTAAACTTGTGATATATCGCGTTTCAACGCAAACATATTGCACTGAGGATACAAGACAGTTTTGTAAATTGTTTGTAAACATTTCGTTCATTTATCAAAGGAACAAGAGTATCTTGAAACTGCAACCAATTCAAGTTCCATGTTTAAACCGTCTACTTGAAACACCCGTATAACGGTGACACCAAAGCTACAAGAAGTTAGAACGATGTACGATAATGAAACTGAATCGAGCATTATAATGAGAGGTGGATGACGAGCGGTCCTAAAGTTATGAATCCAACAAACACACAAATGGACGCCGCTGAATAACTCCGCTTGGGGTCGCTAGCGTCGCCTCGCTTCTCATCGGTCGATTATAATTATATGCAGAATTGTGTCGTGTCTTTACTACAGAACAGGCTTCGAAGCGTGGAGACCATGGAAACGTATACGGGAAAGAGGCCTTAATGACTTGGCCTTAGTTACTTTTTAATGGGTCTATTATTGCAGAACGTGTTCTTAAGTCACACAGTATATTGCCGATCAATATAAACACAATGTAGGGTTTGAATTGAAGTCATATAGCTCCTCTGGTTAGAAATCATGATGGGGCGCTATAACAAGTGCTCATACATAAAACATGCATACACACGTACATGTACAATGGATCTTTTGCTCCTGCTGCTTCTCGGTTCTACGCCTTCAACAAAATTGTTTGCAGTATGTACTGCGAATGTTGTGGCCGGGGTGGAGGGGGGGGGGTAGTAGGCAACGGAGAGTTCTTAACTTCTTACTACAAACGATGATATGCCGAGAACAAAGGAATAAAGTCGCGAATGCTTTAAACTCATTAAGACCCATGGCTTATTTATCATAATGGATGATTCTAATGTTCCTGCTTCATTTCTCTCCAGCTTCTCAAATTCCACCCATCGATCGTCATCGTCTTCTTCATCTTCGTCCTCAGTTCTCCTTGTCTTCCTCTCCTTATTACATTCCTCCCTCTCCACTTGCTCCTCCAACTCTTATTTCCTCCTCTTCGCCATTTCCATCCCTTCTGCCTCTACCATCCTCTTTAGCAACCGACAAAACATCTTCCCCTTCGCACCACCTCCTCCTCCTCTTCCTCCACTCCCCTTCCTCCTCCTTTACTCTTTCACCTCCTCCTCTTCTTCCTCCTCCTCTTCTTCCACCTCCTCTTCAACCCCCACTTCCCTTCCTCCTCCTCTTCTTCCTCCTCCTCTTCTTCCTCCTCCTCCTCTTTTTCCTCCACTCCCCTTCCTCCTCCTTTGCTCTTCCTCCTCCTTCGCCTCTTTCCCTCCTCTTTCTCTTCCTCTGCATCTTCCTCCTCCTGCTCCTCCACTTCCTCTTCGATCCTACTTTTCTTTCCCTCCTCTTTCTCCTCCTTGTCTTCATTTATTTCCTCTCTTCCCATCCTCCTCTTTTGACATAAGACTTTCTCCTCATCCGTTCCTATCAAAGCGCCCAACGAGATCCGTGTTTGTCCGCTGGCGCTATATAAAGCCCAAGTCCACAGGAAGCGGATCGTTAGGTCGACTTCGCTGACGGAGCGTAACCTGGTCTGCATGGATGAGTTTGCTTCACGATTGAATGGTCGCGAACAATACATCGACTCTCTATTGTCAGAAATGACGTCGTTCCATTGTTGAGGCTAACAAAGGAGACGTTACTCTAATATAGGTATGCATTTCGATCGATTCTTGGAAGGGGAGGTGGTGTTTAATATGGAATAGGGATAGAATTCCAGAGTTTGCACTATTTTTTATGAAGCCGTCCTGTTAGTCGCCTATGAGAAATTGATTGGTATATTTATATAGTGGTAATGAAATTGGTCGTGACAGTAAATCGGGTTAAAGCAACTTGATCGCTGTTTTATGAGGTTCACTATATGGAATGACCTACATTATTTTGAAGATGCGTACAGCCGTACAATTGTAAATTCTGACCAATCAAAGTCTGTTTCATAAATTCCTCAACTAATTTCTTTTGCTGTGGCCGGGCTTGGAGCGCTCTTGCGCAGGTTTCTTGAAGAGGTGCTCTATGTAATGTAATGTTGTCTAAATCTCCGAGAATTTTTCATCCCCCGCAAAAGCCATGTCAGTCAAAATATACACCGGCGCAATATCAAATGAGGTCCTCAATTTCAAGAGCTGCCCATGCATTTCGTTCCAGCACCAGGTCAAAATCCGGGGAGGTCAACCCGAGGAGTCTACAAGTCCATAGAATGAGTGAATGAATGAAAGAATGAACGAACGAACGAGTTAATAAAAGGATGAATGAATGAATGAACGAGCGAATGAACGAACGAGCTTATAAATGGATGAATGAATGAATGAACGAACGAATGAATGAATGAACGAGTTAATAAATGGATGAATGAATGAATGAATGAATGAACGAATGAATGAACGAACGAGTTAATAAATGGATGAATGGATGAATGAATGAATGAACGAATGAATGAACGAACGAGTTAGTAAATGGATGAATGAATGAATGGATGAATGAATGAATGAATGAACGAGTGAATGAATGAATGAATGAATGAATGAATGAATGAATGAATGGATGAATGAATGAATGAATGAATGAACGAATGAACGAACGAACGAGCTAATAAATGAATGAATGAATGAATGAATGGATGAATGAATGAATGAATGAACGAACGAACGAGCTAATAAATGAATGAATGAATGAATGAATGAATGAATGGGAAACTATCGCCGTCTATAATTGTCAGTGCTTTTTAGACGAGTTTCTAATTTCTTATACTATTCAAGATTCGTGTGTATTATGTATACTATGCATACTATTTATACTATGCATACTATGCATACTATGCATGCTACGTATGCTATGTATACTCTGTATACTAAGTACACTTGTATATACAGGCACCTTAGAGGTCGACCCATTATTTTCGGTATTATTCATGCATCGCGATATGTTTTAAATGATTAGGTAAATATTGACCAGCTCTATACTATGGGACTATAGACAGATTCTATACTCGAGTTTTTATGATTGAGTCCAGTTGGTTCCTTAGGTAGGTAAGTGTGGCTATTTTAAAGGGAGATGATTAGAACTGATCACGAATGCCACTCTGAATTTTCTAAAACGATCAGATCAGGCCCAAAAATCTAGAAAAAACTACACGGCTTTTCTTTGAGGATTTTGTCTTAAGATCAAATGAAACAGAAGTTTAAAACACATCTAAACTTTGAACTACTGTAAAGTGTGTACAGCTTAGAAATAACGTTCAGTTGTAAAAACTAAGAACTTCCGAACTTCGATTACGAAATATTTCGCAAATCTTCAGAGTGCAGAGCAATATGTCAGAACAAATCAGGAAATTTTGAAAGAATTGCTAATAATGCACTTTTAGCGCGAAAAGTCTCAGTGGAAAAGCTAGAACTCGGAAAAAGCACCGATAGGAACCTATAGACACGAGGGGAAAACCAAGAGTTACATTGTAGGTGGGAAAAGCTTTAAGTGACATACCTGGAACTGACTAATGTCGTAGAAAAAACACTGTACTCTTCTACTGTAAGTCTGGACGATGACGGAAGTCTAAAACTGACAGTAAGCTGAGGCTTAAGGGCCGTCTGAAGGCAAAAATTGATTTATATAATTATGTTTCCAAAATCTTATAGCACATAGGTTTAATCGTAATACGGGTGTTTTGCAAAGGCCAATTTAACAGCGGTGGTAATAAATGCGGTTTAAATATATTGTGAATGGATGGATGGATCCAGATTAGATGAGGGCTTATAACAACAGAGGCCGTTGCCCTCGAAAAAATTTGTTTTGCAGATCCAGAGGGCGCCAATCCGGCCATGGCCCATTTTGTATTTTCACAGAACGTGCCCCCATTTCTTCTAGTGCCATATTTCAAAATTTAGACTGCCAAATTTCAAAATATTTTTTTGAAAACTTGATGAAACAACATTATTGCAACGACATCATCTTTTCAATTTTGATAGTTTGGCAGTTAATTCTTGCCTGGTTTGTACATCATTTATAGCAATTTCCTTCTACTAGTCCAGCAGCAGGTCTATGTTGCTGAGCTTGATAGATAAAAAATATTTTGTGTAATTATGCTATTGTTACAATCACTGAAATCTTAAACCACTCTTTGATCAGAACTGAAAGAATAGAGTAATTATGCTAAGATAATATATTGAAACGCTACTACCATCACAATATGGAACGCGACACGCGATAAGAAATTTTTTGGATTGTAAGTTTATTTATTGAAGTCTAACACCAATGAAATAGTATAGCAATCTTACTCTACTATTGCACAGCTTAAAATGCCGCCATTGCAATGCGGAAATTTAAAAAATCGATTGGTGAGGGAACACATACTCCTCGCCCACCCCCTACTGGTGCTGCGCGCATATAGGAGATCGCCCTTCGGCCGTTGTCCTCCAATCCCATCTGCCCCTTCCTTCCGCAATTACTTGCTGTTCTGAAAGGATTGATTCCAGTCATTATTCCGAAGTCTAGTGTCGTCTTAATATTACATCAACGGCGGTGAGCTAGAATTTTTCGGAACTGCATTGCAGGAAAATCAGAAAATTAAAAGGTCCTATAGTGGGCACCATGTTAAAGTTTGTTTTACACCACCAAAGGTATACACAACATTGTTTTACAGCACCAGTATCAGCACCAGTAGGCCTAACAACATAAAAACAACTCCACTACTGTGCATACTCTGGCAGTGCCAGTCCCAAACCTGCATAAATAAGGAGGTCGACTTCAACGGTCTTTGTTATCACACAATGTCCTTAAATCGCAGTAGGCTAACATCTTTAGACAAAATCTGTTTTGCTGCGTGCAGTGGATATTTATATACAAATAGTTAAAGCTTTTTACGGTGTTTAAGAAGATCTTTTGGTTTCTTGAACTCTTCGTCGCTTGGAGACAGTCATCTTATTCCCTACTTCCTGGACCGTTGATATTTACTGACCATTTGAAAGGAATTTAATTGAATGGATGCAAAAGTTTGATGTCTTTGCACGGTAAGAGAAAACTTTGGCGCTTCTAACAGCTATATTGCGTAAAAGCGTCCAACTCTAACTTAAAAATTATTATTAGCTCCTTCATGTAAGAATAGCCAGCAGTGAAAACTAGGTCGACCGTAGGATTCCCATCAAAACGAACTCATAAGTTATGACGGAATGCTCTGCCTAAATTGACAGTCTAAAACACCCATAACATGTAAAATCGACTATCATAATAGTCACAGTTTAAATAAAAATCGATGTATTACGCAGGAGACTTTGTTCCATTATAATTATAATAAGGAATGATTATGGCCTCGTCCCTTCCTAGTCACGCCCACGAGCAGCAACTGTCCAATCAGAGACGGTGACATCTATAAGACGCTAATCAATACCCATTTCGGGGAAACTATTAATAGACCCGTGCTGTCGTGCTCGGAAGATTTGCTGAATTTTCCACATCGACGAGGGAATTGATCATGCTGAGCGGGATAGCCGTGTCGTGCTTGCGGTATACAGTGGTTCGCGGTTACTTTAGCGGTTGGCGATCAGCGTTGTAGACAACACAATACTCTTTACTACCTGCAGACTTAACCACACCGGATGTTGCTATGCGTTATTCATCGTCTATCAACAGTAAAGAAATTGTTGTGCATTGTCAGATAAATAGGATCACTGTAGCCCGTTAAAAAGGTGTTTAGCGACACAGTAAATAAGTTGCCAACTTGCCAACTTGCCAACTTGCCAACTTGCCAACTTGCCAACTTGCCAACTTGCCAACTTGCCAACTTGCCAACTTGCCAACTTGCCAACTTGCCAACTTCCCAACTTGCTAACTTGCTAACTTGCTAACTTGCTAACTGGCTAACTTGCTAACATGCTAACTAACTTGCTAACTTGCTAACTTGCTAACTTGCTAACTAACTTGCTAACTTGCTAACTTGCTAACTTGCTAACTTGCTAACTTGCTAACTAACTTGCTAACTTGCTAAATTGCTAACTAGCTTGCTAACTTGCTAACTTGCTAACTAACTTGCTAACTTGCTAACTTGCTAACTTACTTGCTAACTAACTTGCTAACTTGCTAACTTGCTAACTAACTTGCTAACTTGCTAACTTGCTAACTAACTTGCTAACTTGCTAACTTGCTAACTGGCTAACTAACTTGCTAACTTGTTAACTTGCTAACTAACTTGCTAACTTGCTAACTTGCTAACTTGCTAACTTGCTAACTAACTTGCTAACTTGCTAACTTGCTAACTAACTTGCTAACTTGCTAACTAACTTGCTAACTTGCTAACTAACTTGCTAACTTGCTAACTACCTTGCTAACTTGCTAACTAACTTACTAACTTGCTAACTAACTTGCTAACTTGCTAACTAACTTGCTAACTAACTTGCTAAGTAACTTGCTAATTTGCTAACTTGCTAACTTGCTAACTTGCTAACTAACTTGCTAACTTGCTAACTTGCTAACTAACTTGCTAACTTGCTAACTTGCTAACTTGCTAACTTGCTAACTTGATAACTAACTTGCTAACTTGCTAACTTGCTAACTAACTTGCTAACTTGCTAACTTGCTAACTAACTTGCTAACTTGCTAACTTGCTAACTTGCTAACTAACTTGCTAACTTGTTAACTTGCTAACTAACTTGCTAACTTGCTAACTTGCTAACTTGCTAACTTGCTAACTAACTTGCTAACTTGCTAACTTGCTAACTAACTTGCTAACTTGCTAACTAACTTGCTAACTTGCTAACTAACTTGCTAACTTGCTAACTAACTTGCTAACTAACTTGCTAACTTTCTAACTAACTTGCTAACTTGCTAACTAACTTGCTAACTTGCTAACTAACTTGCTAACTAACTTGCTAACTAACTTGCTAACTTGCTAACTTGCTAACTTGCTAACTTGCTAACTTGCTAACTTGCTAACTTGCTAACTTGCTAATTTGCTAACTTGCTAACTTGCTAATTTGCTAGCTTGCTAACTTGCTAACTTGCTAACTTGCTAACTAACTTGCTAACTTGCTAACTAACTTGCTAACTTGCTAACTAACTTGCTAATTTGCTAACTAACTTGCTAACTTGCTAACTAACTTGCTAACTTGCTATCGAACTTGCTAACTAACTTGCTAACTAACTTGCTAACTTGCTAACTAACTTGCTAACTTGCTATCTTGCTAACTTGCTAACTTGCTAACTTGGTAACTTGGTAACTTGCTAACTTGCTAACTTGCTAACTTGCTAACTTGCTAACTTGCTAACTTGCTAACTTGCCAACTTGCCAACTTGCCAACTTGCCAACTCTCTAACTTGCCAACTTGCCAACTTGCCAACTTGCCAACTTGCCAGCTTGCCAACTTGCCAACTTGCCAACTCTCTAACTTGCCAACTTGCCAACTTGCCAACTTGCTAACTTTCCAACTTGCCAACTTGCCAACTTGCCAACTTGCTAACTTGCTAACTTGCTAACTTGCCAACTTGCTAACTTGCTAACTTGCTAACTTGCTAACTTGCTAACTTGCTAACTAACTTGCTAACTTGCTAACTTGCTAACTTGCTAACTAACTTGCTAACTTGCTAACTTGCTAACTTGCTAACTTGCTAACTTGCTAACTTGCTAACTAACTTGCTAACTTACTAACTTGCTAACTTGCTAACTAACTTGCTAACTTGCTAACTTGCTAACTTGCTAACTTGCTAACTTTCTAACTTGCTAACTTGATAACTTGCTAACTAACTTGCTAACTTGCTAACTTGCTAACTAACTTGCTAACTTGCTAACTTGCTAACTAACTTGCTAACTTGCTAACTTGCTAACTAACTTGCTAAATTGCTAACTTGCTAACTTGCTAACTAAATTGCTAATTTGCTAACTAACTTGCTAACTTGCTAACTTGCTAACTTGCTAACTAACTTGCTAACTAACTTGCTAACTTGCTAACTTGCTAACTAACTTGCTAACTTGCTAACTTGCTAACTTGCTAACTTGCTAACTAACTTGCTAACTTGCTAACTAACTTGCTAACTTGCTAACTAACTTGCTAACCATCTAACTAACTTGCTAACTTGCTAACTTGCTAACTTGCTAACTTGCTAACTAACTTGCTAACTTGCTAACTTGCTAACTTGCTAACTTGCTAACTTGCTAACTTGCTTACTTGCTAACTTGCTAACTTGATAACTTGCTAACTAACTTGCTAACTTGCTAACTTGCTAACTAACTTGCTAACTTGCTAAATTGCTAACTAACTTGCTAACTTGCTAACTTGCTAACTATCTTGCTAACTTGCTAACTTGCTAACTTGCTAACTTACTTGCTAACTAACTTGCTAACTTGCTAACTTGATAACTAACTTGCCAACTTGCTAACTTGCTAACTTGCTAACTTGCCAACTTGCTAACTTGCTAACTTGCTAACTTGCTAACTTGCTAACTTGCTAACTAACTTGCTAACTTGCTAACTTGCTAACTTGCTAACTAACTTGCTAACTTGCTAACTTGCTAACTTGCTAACTAACTTGCTAACTTGCTAACTAACTTGCTAACTTGCTAACTTGCTAACTTGCTAACTTGCTAACTTGCTAACTAACTTGCTAACTTGCTAACTTGCTAACTAACTTGCTAACTAACATGCTAACTTGCTTACTTGCTAACTAACTTGCTAACTTGCTAACTAACTTGCTAACTTGCTAACTTGCTAACTTGCTAACTTGCTACCTTGCTAACTTGCTAACTAACTTGCTAACTTACTAACTTGCTAACTTGCTAACTAACTTGCTAACTTGCTAACTTGCTAACTTGCTAACTTGCTAACTTGCTAACTTGCTAACTTGCTAACTAACTTGCTAACTTGCTAACTTGCTAACTAACTTGCTAACTTGCTAACTTGCTAACTAACTTGCTAACTTGCTAACTTTCTAACTAACTTGCTAAATTGCTAACTTGCTAACTTGCTAACTAACTTGCTAACTAACTTGCTAACTTGCTAATTTGCTAACTAACTTGCTAACTTGCTAACTTGCTAACTTGCTAACTAACTTGCTAACTAACTTGCTAACTTGCTAACTTGCTAACTAACTTGCTAACTTGCTAACTTGCTAACTTGCTAACTTGCTAACTAACTTGCTAACTTGCTAACTAACTTGCTAACTTGCTAACTAACTTGCTAACCATCTAACTAACTTGCTAACTTGCTAACTTGCTAACTTGCTAACTTGCTAACTAACTTGCTAACTTGCTAACTTGCTAACTTGCTAACTTGCTAACTTGCTTACTTGCTAACTTGCTAACTTGCTAACTTGCTAACTAACTTGCTAACTTGCTAACTTGCTAACTTGCTAACTTGCTAACTAACTTGCTAACTTGCTAACTTGCTAACTAACTTGCTGACTTGCTAACTTGCTAACTTGCTAACTTGCTAACTTGCTAACTAACTTGCTAACTTGCTAACTTGCTAACTAACTTGCTAACTAACATGCTAACTTGCTAACTTGCTTACTAACTTGCTAACTTGCTAACTTGCTAACTAACTTGCTAACTTGCTAACTTGCTAACTTGCTAACTTGCTAACTAACTTGCTAACTAACATGCTAACTTGCTAACTTGCTAACTAACTTGCCAACTTGCTAACTTGCTAACTTGCTAACTTGCCAACTTGCTAACTTGCTAGCTTGCTAACTTGCCAACTTGCCAACTTGCCAACTTGCCAACTTGCCAACTTGCCATTTTGCCAACTTGCTAACTTGCTAACTTGCTAACTTGCTAACTTGCTAACTTGCTAACTTGCTAACTTGCTAACTAACTTGCTAACTTGCTAACTTGCTAACTTGCTAACTAACTTGCTAACTTGCTAACTTGCTAACTTGCTAACTTGCTAACTAACTTGCTAACTTGCTAACTTGCTAACTAACTTGCTAACTTGCTAGCTAACTTGCTAACTTGCTAACTTGCTAACTAACTTGCTAACTTGCTAACTTGCTAACTTGCTAACTTGCTAACTAACTTGCTAACTTGCTAACTTGCTAACTAACTTGCTAACTTGCTAACTTGCTAACTAACTTGCTAACTTGCTAACTTGCTAACTAACTTGCTAACTTGCTAACTTGCTAACTTGCTAACTAACTTGCTAACTAACTTGCTAACTTGCTAACTAACTTGCCAACTTGCTAACTTGCTAACTTGCCAACTTGCTAACTTGCTAACTTGCCAACTTGCCAACTTGCCAACTTGCCAACTTGCCAACTTGCCAACTTGCCAACTTGCCAACTTGCCAACTTGCCAACTTGCCAACTTGCCAACTTGCCAACTTGCTAACTTGCTAACTTGCTAACTGGCTAACTTGCTAACTTGCTAACTAACTTGCTAACTTGCTAACTTGCTAACTTGCTAACTAACTTGCTAACTTGCTAACTTGCTAACTTGCTAACTTGCTAACTTGCTAACTAACTTGCTAACTTGCTAACTTGCTAACTGACTTGCTAACTTGCTAACTTGCTAACTAACTTGCTAACTTGCTATCTTGCTAACTAACTTGCTAACTTGCTAACTTGCTAACTTGCTAACTAACTTGCTAACTTGTTAACTTGCTAACTAACTTGCTAACTTGCTAACTTGCTAACTTGCTAACTTGCTAACTAACTTGCTAACTTGCTAACTTGCTAACTAACTTGCTAACTTGCTAACTAACTTGCTAACTTGCTAACTAACTTGCTAACTTGCTAACTAACTTGCTAACTTGCTAACTAACTTGCTAACTTGCTAACTAACTTGCTAACTAACTTGCTAACTAACTTGCTAACTTGCTAACTAACTTGCTAACTTGCTAACTAACTTGCTAACTAACTTGCTAACTAACTTGCTAACTTGCTAACTAACTTGCTAACTTGCTAACTTGCTAACTTGCTAACTTGCTAACTTGCTAACTTGCTAACTTGCAAACTTGCTAACTTGCTAACTTGCTAATTTGCTAACTTGCTAACTTGCTAACTTGCTAACTTGCTAACTAACTTGCTAACTTGCTAACTAACTTGCTAACTTGCTAACTAACTTGCTAATTTGCTAACTAACTTGCTAACTTGCTAACTAACTTGCTAACTTGCTAACTAACTTGCTAACTAACTTGCTAACTAACTTGTTAACTTGCGAACTAACTTGCTAACTTGCTAACTTGCTAACTTGCTAACTTGCTAACTTGCTAACTTGCTAACTTGCTAACTTGCTAACTTGCCAACTTGCCAACTTGCCAACTTGCCAACTCTCTAACTTGCCAACTTGCCAACTTGCCAACTTGCCAACTTGCCAACTTGCTAACTTGCCAACTTGCCAACTTGCCAACTTGCCAACTTGCTAACTTGCTAACTAACTTGCTAACTTGCTAACTTGCTAACTAACTTGCTAACTTGCTAACTTGCTAACTTGCTAACTTGCTAACTTGCTAACTTGCTAACTTGCTAACTAACTTGCTAACTTGCTAACTTGCTAACTAACTTGCTAACTTGCTAACTTGCTAACTAACTTGCTAACTTACTAACTTGCTAAATTGCTAACTAACTTGCTAGCTAACTTGCTAACTTGCTAACTTGCTAACTAACTTGCCAACTTGCTAATTTGCTAACTTGCCAACTTGCCAACTTGCCAACTTGCCAACTTGCCAACTTGCCAACTTGCCAACTTGCCAACTTGCCAACTTGCCAACTTGCCAACTTGCCAACTTGCCAACTTGCCAACTTGCCAACTTGCCAACTTGCCAACTTGCCAACTTGCCAACTTGCCAACTTGTTAACTTGCTAACTTGCTAACTTGCTAACTGGCTAACTCGCTAACTTGCTAACTAACTTGCTAACTTGCTAACTTGCTAACTTGCTAACTAACTTGCTAACTTGCTAACTTGCTAACTTGCTAACTTGCTAACTTGCTAACTAACATGCTAACTTGCTAACTTGCTAACATGCTAACTAACTTGCTAACTTGCTAACTTGCTAACTTGCTAACTTGCTAACTTGCTAACTTGCTAACTTGCTAACTTGCTAACTTGCTAACTAACTTGCTAACTTGCTAAATTGCTAACTAACTTGCTAACTTGCTAACTTGCTAACTAACTTGCTAACTTGCTAACTTGCTAACTTGCTAACTTAGTTGCTAACTAACTTGCTAACTTGCTAACTTGCTAACTAACTTGCCAACTTGCTAACTTGCCATCTTGCTAACTTGCCAACTTGCTAACTTGCTAACTTGCTAACTTGCTAACTTGCTAACTTGCTAACTTGCTAACTTGCTAACTTGCTAACTAACTTGCTAACTTGCTAACTTGCTAACTTGCTAACTTGCTAACTTGCTAACTAACTTGCTAACTTGCTAACTTGTTAACTTGCTAACTTGCTAACTTGCTAACTAACTTGCTAACTTGCTAACTTGCTAAGTAACTTGCTAACTAACTTGCTAACTTGCTAACTTGCTAACTAACTTGCTAACTTGCTAACTTGCTAACTAACTTGCTAACTTGCTAACTTGCTAACTTGCTAACTTGCTAACTTGCTAACTAACTTGCTAACTTGCTAACTTGCTAACTAACTTGCCAGCTTGCTAACTTGTTAACTAACTTGCTAACTAACTTGCTAACTTGCTAACTTGCTAACTTGCTAACTAACTTGCTAACTTGTTAACTTGCTAACTAAATTGCTAACTTGCTAACTTGCTAACTTGCTAACTAACTTGCTAACTTGCTAACTTGCTAACTAACTTGCTAACTTGCTAACTAACTTGCTAACTTGCTAACTAACTTGCTAACTTGCTAACTAACTTGCTAACTTGCTAACTAACTTGCTAACTTGCTAACTAACTTGCTAAACAACTTGCTATATAACTTGCTAACTTGCTAACTAACTTGCTAACTTGCTAACTTGCTAACTTGCTAACTTGCTAACTTGCAAACTTGCTAACTTGCTAACTTGCTAACTTGCTAATTTGCTAACTTGCTAACTTGCTAACTTGCTAACTTGCTAACTAACTTGCTAACTTGCTAACTAACTTGCTAACTTGCTAACTAACTTGCTAATTTGCTAACTAACTTGCTAACTTGCTAACTAACTTGCTAACTTGCTAACTAACTTGCTAACTAACTTGCTAACTAACTTGCTAACTTGCTAACTTGCTAACTAACTTGCTAACTTGCTAACTTGCTAACTTGCTAACTTGCTAACTTGCTAACTTGCTAACTTGCCAACTTGCTAACTTGCTAACTTGCCAACTTGCCAACTTGCCAACTTGCCAACTTGCCAACTTGCCAACTTGCCAACTTGCCAACTTGCCAACTTGCCAACTTGCCAACTTGCCAACTTGCTAACTTGCTAACTTGCTAACTGGCTAACTTGCTAACTTGCTAACTAACTTGCTAACTTGCTAACTTGCTAACTTGCTAACTAACTTGCTAACTTGCTAACTTGCTAACTTGCTAACTTGCTAACTAACTTGCTAACTTGCTAACTTGCTAACTGACTTGCTAACTTGCTAACTTGCTAACTAACTTGCTAACTTGCTATCTTGCTAACTAACTTGCTAACTTGCTAACTTGCTAACTTGCTAACTAACTTGCTAACTTGTTAACTTGCTAACTAACTTGCTAACTTGCTAACTTGCTAACTTGCTAACTTGCTAACTAACTTGCTAACTTGCTAACTTGCTAACTAACTTGCTAACTTGCTAACTAACTTGCTAACTTGCTAACTAACTTGCTAACTTGCTAACTAACTTGCTAACTTGCTAACTAACTTGCTAACTTGCTAACTAACTTGATAACTAACTTGCTAACTAACTTGCTAACTTGCTAACTAACTTGCTAACTTGCTAACTAACTTGCTAACTAACTTGCTAACTAACTTGCTAACTTGCTAACTAACTTGCTAACTTGCTAACTTGCTAACTTGCTAACTTGCTAACTTGCTAACTTGCTAACTTGCAAACTTGCTAACTTGCTAACTTGCTAATTTGCTAACTTGCTAACTTGCTAACTTGCTAACTTGCTAACTAACTTGCTAACTTGCTAACTAACTTGCTAACTTGCTAACTAACTTGCTAATTTGCTAACTAACTTGCTAACTTGCTAACTAACTTGCTAACTTGCTAACTAACTTGCTAACTAACTTGCTAACTAACTTGTTAACTTGCGAACTAACTTGCTAACTTGCTAACTTGCTAACTTGCTAACTTGCTAACTTGCTAACTTGCTAACTTGCTAACTTGCTAACTTGCTAACTTGCCAACTTGCCAACTTGCTAACTTGCCAACTTGCCAACTTGCCAACTTGCCAACTTGCCAACTTGCCAACTTGCCAACTTGCCAACTTGCCAACTTGCCAACTTGCCAACTTGCCAACTTGCCAACTTGCTAACTTGCTAACTTGCTAACTGGCTAACTTGCTAACTTGCTAACTAACTTGCTAACTTGCTAACTTGCTAACTTGCTAACTAACTTGCTAACTTGCTAACTTGCTAACTTGCTAACTTGCTAACTTGCTAACTAACTTGCTAACTTGCTAACTTGCTAACTGACTTGCTAACTTGCTAACTAACTTGCTAACTTGCTATCTTGCTAACTAACTTGCTAACTTGCTAACTTGCTAACTTGCTAACTAACTTGCTAACTTGTTAACTTGCTAACTAACTTGCTAACTTGCTAACTTGCTAACTTGCTAACTTGCTAACTAACTTGCTAACTTGCTAACTTGCTAACTAACTTGCTAACTTGCTAACTAACTTGCTAACTTGCTAACTAACTTGCTAACTGACTTGCTAACTAACTTGCTAACTTGCTAACTTGCTAACTAACTTGCTAACTTGCTAACTTGCTAACTTGCTAACTTGCTAACTTGCCAACTTGCCAACTTGCTAACTTGCCAACTTGCCAACTTGCCAACTTGCCAACTTGCCAACTTGCCAACTTGCCAACTTGCCAACTTGCCAACTTGCCAACTTGCCAACTTGCCAACTTGCTAACTTGCTAACTTGCTAACTGGCTAACTTGCTAACTTGCTAACTAACTTGCTAACTTGCTAACTTGCTAACTTGCTAACTAACTTGCTAACTTGCTAACTTGCTAACTTGCTAACTTGCTAACTTGCTAACTAACTTGCTAACTTGCTAACTTGCTAACTGACTTGCTAACTTGCTAACTTGCTAACTAACTTGCTAACTTGCTATCTTGCTAACTAACTTGCTAACTTGCTAACTTGCTAACTTGCTAACTAACTTGCTAACTTGCTAACTGACTTGCTAACTTGCTAACTTGCTAACTAACTTGCTAACTTGCTAACTTGCTAACTAACTTGCTAACTTGCTAACTTGCTAACTAACTTGCTAACTTGCTAACTAACTTGCTAACTTGCTAACTAACTTGCTAACTTGCTAACTAACTTGCTAACTTGCTAACTAACTTGCTAACTTGCTAACTAACTTGCTAACTAACTTGCTAACTAACTTGCTAACTTGCTAACTAACTTGCTAACTTGCTAACTAACTTGCTAACTAACTTGCTAACTAACTTGCTAACTTGCTAACTAACTTGCTAACTTGCTAACTTGCTAACTTGCTAACTTGCTAACTTGCTAACTTGCAAACTTGCTAACTTGCTAACTTGCTAATTTGCTAACTTGCTAACTTGCTAACTTGCTAACTTGCTAACTAACTTGCTAACTTGCTAACTAACTTGCTAACTTGCTAACTAACTTGCTAATTTGCTAACTAACTTGCTAACTTGCTAACTAACTTGCTAACTTGCTAACTAACTTGCTAACTAACTTGCTAACTAACTTGTTAACTTGCGAACTAACTTGCTAACTTGCTAACTTGCTAACTTGCTAACTTGCTAACTTGCTAACTTGCTAACTAACTTGCTAACTTGCTAACTTGCTAACTTGCTAACTTGCTAACTTGCCAACTTGCCAACTTGCTAACTTGCCAACTTGCCAACTTGCCAACTTGCCAACTTGCCAACTTGCCAACTTGCCAACTTGCCAACTTGCCAACTTGCCAACTTGCCAACTTGCCAACTTGCCAACTTGCCAACTTGCTAACTTGCTAACTTGCTAACTGGCTAACTTGCTAACTTGCTAACTAACTTGCTAACTTGCTAACTTGCTAACTTGCTAACTAACTTGCTAACTTGCTAACTTGCTAACTTGCTAACTTGCTAACTAACTTGCTAACTTGCTAACTTGCTAACTTGCTAACTTGCTAACTTGCTAACTAACTTGCTAACTTGCTAACTTGTTAACTTGCTAACTTGCTAACTTGCTAACTAACTTGCTAACTTGCTAACTTGCTAAGTAACTTGCTAACTAACTTGCTAACTTGCTAACTTGCTAACTAACTTGCTAACTTGCTAACTTGCTAACTAACTTGCTAACTTGCTAACTTGCTAACTTGCTAACTTGCTAACTTGCTAACTAACTTGCTAACTTGCTAACTTGCTAACTAACTTGCCAGCTTGCTAACTTGTTAACTAACTTGCTAACTAACTTGCTAACTTGCTAACTTGCTAACTTGCTAACTAACTTGCTAACTTGTTAACTTGCTAACTAAATTGCTAACTTGCTAACTTGCTAACTTGCTAACTAACTTGCTAACTTGCTAACTTGCTAACTAACTTGCTAACTTGCTAACTAACTTGCTAACTTGCTAACTAACTTGCTAACTTGCTAACTAACTTGCTAACTTGCTAACTAACTTGCTAACTTGCTAACTAACTTGCTAAACAACTTGCTATATAACTTGCTAACTTGCTAACTAACTTGCTAACTTGCTAACTTGCTAACTTGCTAACTTGCTAACTTGCAAACTTGCTAACTTGCTAACTTGCTAACTTGCTAATTTGCTAACTTGCTAACTTGCTAACTTGCTAACTTGCTAACTAACTTGCTAACTTGCTAACTAACTTGCTAACTTGCTAACTAACTTGCTAATTTGCTAACTAACTTGCTAACTTGCTAACTAACTTGCTAACTTGCTAACTAACTTGCTAACTAACTTGCTAACTAACTTGCTAACTTGCTAACTTGCTAACTAACTTGCTAACTTGCTAACTTGCTAACTTGCTAACTTGCTAACTTGCTAACTTGCTAACTTGCCAACTTGCTAACTTGCTAACTTGCCAACTTGCCAACTTGCCAACTTGCCAACTTGCCAACTTGCCAACTTGCCAACTTGCCAACTTGCCAACTTGCCAACTTGCCAACTTGCCAACTTGCTAACTTGCTAACTTGCTAACTGGCTAACTTGCTAACTTGCTAACTAACTTGCTAACTTGCTAACTTGCTAACTTGCTAACTAACTTGCTAACTTGCTAACTTGCTAACTTGCTAACTTGCTAACTAACTTGCTAACTTGCTAACTTGCTAACTGACTTGCTAACTTGCTAACTTGCTAACTAACTTGCTAACTTGCTATCTTGCTAACTAACTTGCTAACTTGCTAACTTGCTAACTTGCTAACTAACTTGCTAACTTGTTAACTTGCTAACTAACTTGCTAACTTGCTAACTTGCTAACTTGCTAACTTGCTAACTAACTTGCTAACTTGCTAACTTGCTAACTAACTTGCTAACTTGCTAACTAACTTGCTAACTTGCTAACTAACTTGCTAACTTGCTAACTAACTTGCTAACTTGCTAACTAACTTGCTAACTTGCTAACTAACTTGATAACTAACTTGCTAACTAACTTGCTAACTTGCTAACTAACTTGCTAACTTGCTAACTAACTTGCTAACTAACTTGCTAACTAACTTGCTAACTTGCTAACTAACTTGCTAACTTGCTAACTTGCTAACTTGCTAACTTGCTAACTTGCTAACTTGCTAACTTGCAAACTTGCTAACTTGCTAACTTGCTAATTTGCTAACTTGCTAACTTGCTAACTTGCTAACTTGCTAACTAACTTGCTAACTTGCTAACTAACTTGCTAACTTGCTAACTAACTTGCTAATTTGCTAACTAACTTGCTAACTTGCTAACTAACTTGCTAACTTGCTAACTAACTTGCTAACTAACTTGCTAACTAACTTGTTAACTTGCGAACTAACTTGCTAACTTGCTAACTTGCTAACTTGCTAACTTGCTAACTTGCTAACTTGCTAACTTGCTAACTTGCTAACTTGCTAACTTGCCAACTTGCCAACTTGCTAACTTGCCAACTTGCCAACTTGCCAACTTGCCAACTTGCCAACTTGCCAACTTGCCAACTTGCCAACTTGCCAACTTGCCAACTTGCCAACTTGCCAACTTGCCAACTTGCTAACTTGCTAACTTGCTAACTGGCTAACTTGCTAACTTGCTAACTAACTTGCTAACTTGCTAACTTGCTAACTTGCTAACTAACTTGCTAACTTGCTAACTTGCTAACTTGCTAACTTGCTAACTTGCTAACTAACTTGCTAACTTGCTAACTTGCTAACTGACTTGCTAACTTGCTAACTAACTTGCTAACTTGCTATCTTGCTAACTAACTTGCTAACTTGCTAACTTGCTAACTTGCTAACTAACTTGCTAACTTGTTAACTTGCTAACTAACTTGCTAACTTGCTAACTTGCTAACTTGCTAACTTGCTAACTAACTTGCTAACTTGCTAACTTGCTAACTAACTTGCTAACTTGCTAACTAACTTGCTAACTTGCTAACTAACTTGCTAACTGACTTGCTAACTAACTTGCTAACTTGCTAACTTGCTAACTAACTTGCTAACTTGCTAACTTGCTAACTTGCTAACTTGCTAACTTGCCAACTTGCCAACTTGCTAACTTGCCAACTTGCCAACTTGCCAACTTGCCAACTTGCCAACTTGCCAACTTGCCAACTTGCCAACTTGCCAACTTGCCAACTTGCCAACTTGCCAACTTGCCAACTTGCTAACTTGCTAACTTGCTAACTGGCTAACTTGCTAACTTGCTAACTAACTTGCTAACTTGCTAACTTGCTAACTTGCTAACTAACTTGCTAACTTGCTAACTTGCTAACTTGCTAACTTGCTAACTTGCTAACTAACTTGCTAACTTGCTAACTTGCTAACTGACTTGCTAACTTGCTAACTTGCTAACTAACTTGCTAACTTGCTATCTTGCTAACTAACTTGCTAACTTGCTAACTTGCTAACTTGCTAACTAACTTGCTAACTTGCTAACTGACTTGCTAACTTGCTAACTTGCTAACTAACTTGCTAACTTGCTAACTTGCTAACTAACTTGCTAACTTGCTAACTTGCTAACTAACTTGCTAACTTGCTAACTAACTTGCTAACTTGCTAACTAACTTGCTAACTTGCTAACTAACTTGCTAACTTGCTAACTAACTTGCTAACTTGCTAACTAACTTGCTAACTAACTTGCTAACTAACTTGCTAACTTGCTAACTAACTTGCTAACTTGCTAACTAACTTGCTAACTAACTTGCTAACTAACTTGCTAACTTGCTAACTAACTTGCTAACTTGCTAACTTGCTAACTTGCTAACTTGCTAACTTGCTAACTTGCAAACTTGCTAACTTGCTAACTTGCTAATTTGCTAACTTGCTAACTTGCTAACTTGCTAACTTGCTAACTAACTTGCTAACTTGCTAACTAACTTGCTAACTTGCTAACTAACTTGCTAATTTGCTAACTAACTTGCTAACTTGCTAACTAACTTGCTAACTTGCTAACTAACTTGCTAACTAACTTGCTAACTAACTTGTTAACTTGCGAACTAACTTGCTAACTTGCTAACTTGCTAACTTGCTAACTTGCTAACTTGCTAACTTGCTAACTAACTTGCTAACTTGCTAACTTGCTAACTTGCTAACTTGCTAACTTGCCAACTTGCCAACTTGCTAACTTGCCAACTTGCCAACTTGCCAACTTGCCAACTTGCCAACTTGCCAACTTGCCAACTTGCCAACTTGCCAACTTGCCAACTTGCCAACTTGCCAACTTGCCAACTTGCCAACTTGCTAACTTGCTAACTTGCTAACTGGCTAACTTGCTAACTTGCTAACTAACTTGCTAACTTGCTAACTTGCTAACTTGCTAACTAACTTGCTAACTTGCTAACTTGCTAACTTGCTAACTTGCTAACTTGCTAACTAACTTGCTAACTTGCTAACTTGCTAACTGACTTGCTAACTTGCTAACTTGCTAACTAACTTGCTAACTTGCTATCTTGCTAACTAACTTGCTAACTTGCTAACTTGCTAACTTGCTAACTAACTTGCTAACTTGCTAACTGACTTGCTAACTTGCTAACTTGCTAACTAACTTGCTAACTTGCTAACTTGCTAACTAACTTGCTAACTTGCTAACTTGCTAACTAACTTGCTAACTTGCTAACTAACTTGCTAACTTGCTAACTAACTTGCTAACTTGCTAACTAACTTGCTAACTTGCTAACTAACTTGCTAACTTGCTAACTAACTTGCTAACTAACTTGCTAACTAACTTGCTAACTTGCTAACTAACTTGCTAACTTGCTAACTAACTTGCTAACTAACTTGCTAACTAACTTGCTAACTTGCTAACTAACTTGCTAACTTGCTAACTTGCTAACTTGCTAACTTGCTAACTTGCTAACTTGCAAACTTGCTAACTTGCTAACTTGCTAATTTGCTAACTTGCTAACTTGCTAACTTGCTAACTTGCTAACTAACTTGCTAACTTGCTAACTAACTTGCTAACTTGCTAACTAACTTGCTAATTTGCTAACTAACTTGCTAACTTGCTAACTAACTTGCTAACTTGCTAACTAACTTGCTAACTAACTTGCTAACTAACTTGTTAACTTGCGAACTAACTTGCTAACTTGCTAACTTGCTAACT
This sequence comes from Lumbricus terrestris, assembly GCA_949752735.1. Classification (NCBI taxonomy): domain Eukaryota; kingdom Metazoa; phylum Annelida; class Clitellata; order Crassiclitellata; family Lumbricidae; genus Lumbricus; species Lumbricus terrestris. The sequence goes on from OX457048.1 coordinate 42,393,212, forward strand.
TGCTAACTTGCTAACTTGCTAACTTGCTAACTTGCTAACTTGCTAACTTGCTAACTTGCCAACTTGCTAACTTGCTAACTTGCCAACTTGCCAACTTGCCAACTTGCCAACTTGCCAACTTGCCAACTTGCCAACTTGCCAACTTGCCAACTTGCCAACTTGCCAACTTGCCAACTTGCCAACTTGCTAACTTGCTAACTTGCTAACTGGCTAACTTGCTAACTTGCTAACTAACTTGCTAACTTGCTAACTTGCTAACTTGCTAACTAACTTGCTAACTTGCTAACTTGCTAACTTGCTAACTTGCTAACTAACTTGCTAACTTGCTAACTTGCTAACTGACTTGCTAACTTGCTAACTTGCTAACTAACTTGCTAACTTGCTAACTTGCTAACTAACTTGCTAACTTGCTAACTTGCTAACTTGCTAACTTGCTAACTTGCTAACTAACTTGCTAACTTGCTAACTTGCTAACTAACTTGCCAGCTTGCTAACTTGTTAACTAACTTGCTAACTAACTTGCTAACTTGTTAACTTGCTAACTAAATTGCTAACTTGCTAACTTGCTAACTTGCTAACTAACTTGCTAACTTGCTAACTTGCTAACTAACTTGCTAACTTGCTAACTAACTTGCTAACTTGCTAACTAACTTGCTAACTTGCTAACTAACTTGCTAACTTGCTAACTAACTTGCTAACTTGCTAACTAACTTGCTAAACAACTTGCTATATAACTTGCTAACTTGCTAACTAACTTGCTAACTTGCTAACTTGCTAACTTGCTAACTTGCTAACTTGCTAACTAACTTGCTAACTTGCTAACTAACTTGCTAACTAACTTGCTAACTAACTTGCTAACTTGCTAACTAACTTGCTAACATGCTAACTAACTTGCTAACTAACTTGCTAACTAACTTGCTAACTTGCTAACTAACTTGCTAACTTGCTAACTTGCTAACTTGCTAACTTGCTAACTTGCTAACTTGCAAACTTGCTAACTTGCTAACTTGCTAATTTGCTAACTTGCTAACTTGCTAACTTGCTAACTTGCTAACTAACTTGCTAACTTGCTAACTAACTTGCTAACTTGCTAACTAACTTGCTAATTTGCTAACTAACTTGCTAACTTTCTAACTAACTTGCTAACTTGCTAACTAACTTGCTAACTAACTTGCTAACTAACTTGTTAACTTGCGAACTAACTTGCTAACTTGCTAACTTGCTAACTTGCTAACTTGCTAACTTGCTAACTTGCTAACTTGCTAACTTGCTAACTTGCTAACTTGCCAACTTGCTAACTTGCTAACTTGCCAACTTGCCAACTTGCCAACTTGCCAACTTGCCAACTTGCCAACTTGCCAACTTGCCAACTTGCCAACTTGCCAACTTGCCAACTTGCCAACTTGCCAACTTGCTAACTTGCTAACTTGCTAACTGGCTAACTTGCTAACTTGCTAACTAACTTGCTAACTTGCTAACTTGCTAACTTGCTAACTAACTTGCTAACTTGCTAACTTGCTAACTTGCTAACTTGCTAACTAACTTGCTAACTTGCTAACTTGCTAACTGACTTGCTAACTTGCTAACTTGCTAACTAACTTGCTAACTTGCTAACTTGCTAACTAACTTGCTAACTTGCTAACTTGCTAACTTGCTAACTTGCTAACTTGCTAACTAACTTGCTAACTTGCTAACTTGCTAACTAACTTGCCAGCTTGCTAACTTGTTAACTAACTTGCTAACTAACTTGCTAACTTGTTAACTTGCTAACTAAATTGCTAACTTGCTAACTTGCTAACTTGCTAACTAACTTGCTAACTTGCTAACTTGCTAACTAACTTGCTAACTTGCTAACTAACTTGCTAACTTGCTAACTAACTTGCTAACTTGCTAACTAACTTGCTAACTTGCTAACTAACTTGCTAACTTGCTAACTAACTTGCTAAACAACTTGCTATATAACTTGCTAACTTGCTAACTAACTTGCTAACTTGCTAACTTGCTAACTTGCTAACTTGCTATCTTGCTAACTTGCAAACTTGCTAACTTGCTAACTTGCTAACTTGCTAATTTGCTAACTTGCTAACTTGCTAACTTGCTAACTTGCTAACTAACTTGCTAACTTGCTAACTAACTTGCTAACTTGCTAACTAACTTGCTAATTTGCTAACTAACTTGCTAACTTGCTAACTAACTTGCTAACTTGCTAACTAACTTGCTAACTAACTTGCTAACTAACTTGCTAACTTGCTAACTTGCTAACTAACTTGCCAACTTGCTAACTTGCCATCTTGCTAACTTGCCAACTTGCTAACTTGCTAACTTGCTAACTTGCTAACTTGCTAACTTGCTAACTTGCTAACTTGCTAACTTGCTAACTTGCTAACTAACTTGCTAACTTGCTAACTTGCTAACTTGCTAACTTGCTAACTAACTTGCTAACTTGCTAACTTGCTAACTAACTTGCTAACTAACTTGCTAACTTGCTAACTTGCTAACTAACTTGCTAACTTGCTAACTTGCTAACTTGCTAACTTGCTAACTTGCTAACTTGCTAACTTGCTAACTAACTTGCTAACTAACTTGCTAACTTGCTAACTTGCTAACTTGCTAACTAACTTGCTAACTTGTTAACTTGCTAACTAAATTGCTAACTTGCTAACTTGCTAACTTGCTAACTAACTTGCTAACTTGCTAACTTGCTAACTAACTTGCTAACTTGCTAACTAACTTGCTAACTTGCTAACTAACTTGCTAACTTGCTAACTAACTTGCTAACTTGCTAACTAACTTGCTAACTTGCTAACTAACTTGCTAAACAACTTGCTATATAACTTGCTAACTTGCTAACTAACTTGCTAACTTGCTAACTTGCTAACTTGCTAACTTGCTAACTTGCTAACTTGCAAACTTCCTAACTTGCTAACTTGCTAACTTGCTAATTTGCTAACTTGCTAACTTGCTAACTTGCTAACTTGCTAACTAACTTGCTAACTTGCTAACTAACTTGCTAACTTGCTAACTAACTTGCTAATTTGCTAACTAACTTGCTAACTTGCTAACTAACTTGCTAACTTGCTAACTAACTTGCTAACTAACTTGCTAACTAACTTGCTAACTTGCTAACTTGCTAACTAACTTGCTAACTTGCTAACTTGCTAACTTGCTAACTTGCTAACTTGCCAACTTGCTAACTTGCTAACTTGCCAACTTGCCAACTTGCCAACTTGCCAACTTGCCAACTTGCCAACTTGCCAACTTGCCAACTTGCCAACTTGCCAACTTGCCAACTTGCCAACTTGCCAACTTGCCAACTTGCCAACTTGCTAACTGGCTAACTTGCTAACTTGCTAACTAACTTGCTAACTTGCTAACTTGCTAACTTGCTAACTAACTTGCTAACTTGCTAACTTGCTAACTTGCTAACTTGCTAACTTGCTAACTAACTTGCTAACTTGCTAACTTGCTAACTGACTTGCTAACTTGCTAACTTGCTAACTAACTTGCTAACTTGCTATCTTGCTAACTAACTTGCTAACTTGCTAACTTGCTAACTAACTTGCTAACTTGTTAACTTGCTAACTAACTTGCTAACTTGCTAACTTGCTAACTTGCTAACTAACTTGCTAACTTGCTAACTTGCTAACTAACTTGCTAACTTGCTAACTAACTTGCTAACTTGCTAACTAACTTGCTAACTTGCTAACTAACTTGCTAACTTGCTAACTATCTTGCTAACTTGCTAACTAACTTGCTAACTAACTTGCTAACTAACTTGCTAACTTGCTAACTAACTTGCTAACTTGCTAACTAACTTGCTAACTAACTTGCTAACTAACTTGCTAACTTGCTAACTAACTTGCTAACTTGCTAACTTGCTAACTTGCTAACTTGCTAACTTGCTAACTTGCTAACTTGCAAACTTGCTAACTTGCTAACTTGCTAATTTGCTAACTTGCTAACTTGCTAACTTGCTAACTTGCTAACTAACTTGCTAACTTGCTAACTAACTTGCTAACTTGCTAACTAACTTGCTAATTTGCTAACTAACTTGCTAACTTGCTAACTAACTTGCTAACTTGCTAACTAACTTGCTAACTAACTTGCTAACTAACTTGTTAACTTGCGAACTAACTTGCTAACTTGCTAACTTGCTAACTTGCTAACTTGCTAACTTGCTAACTTGCTAACTTGCTAACTTGCTAACTTGCTAACTTGCTAACTTGCCAACTTGCTAACTTGCTAACTTGCCAACTTGCCAACTTGCCAACTTGCCAACTTGCCAACTTGCCAACTTGCCAACTTGCCAACTTGCCAACTTGCCAACTTGCCAACTTGCCAACTTGCTAACTTGCTAACTTGCTAACTGGCTAACTTGCTAACTTGCTAACTAACTTGCTAACTTTCTAACTTGCTAACTTGCTAACTAACTTGCTAACTTGCTAACTTGCTAACTTGCTAACTTGCTAACTAACTTGCTAACTTGCTAACTTGCTAACTGACTTGCTAACTTGCTAACTTGCTAACTAACTTGCTAACTTGCTATCTTGCTAACTAACTTGCTAACTTGCTAACTTGCTAACTAACTTGCTAACTTGTTAACTTGCTAACTAACTTGCTAACTTGCTAACTTGCTAACTTGCTAACTTGCTAACTAACTTGCTAACTTGCTAACTTGCTAACTAACTTGCTAACTTGCTAACTAACTTGCTAACTTGCTAACTAACTTGCTAACTTGCTAACTAACTTGCTAACTTGCTAACTAACTTGCTAACTTGCTAACTAACTTGCTAACTAACTTGCTAACTAACTTGCTAACTTGCTAACTAACTTGCTAACTTGCTAACTAACTTGCTAACTAACTTGCTAACTAACTTGCTAACTTGCTAACTAACTTGCTAACTTGCTAACTTGCTAACTTGCTAACTTGCTAACTTGCTAACTTGCTAACTTGCAAACTTGCTAACTTGCTAACTTGCTAATTTGCTAACTTGCTAACTTGCTAACTTGCTAACTTGCTAACTAACTTGCTAACTTGCTAACTAACTTGCTAACTTGCTAACTAACTTGCTAATTTGCTAACTAACTTGCTAACTTGCTAACTAACTTGCTAACTTGCTAACTAACTTGCTAACTAACTTGCTAACTAACTTGTTAACTTGCGAACTAACTTGCTAACTTGCTAACTTGCTAACTTGCTAACTTGCTAACTTGCTAACTTGCTAACTTGCTAACTTGCTAACTTGCTAACTTGCTAACTTGCCAACTTGCCAACTTGCCAACTTGCCAACTCTCTAACTTGCCAACTTGCCAACTTGCCAACTTGCCAACTTGCCAACTTGCCAACTTTGCTAACTTGCTAACTAACTTGCTAACTTGCTAACTTGCTAACTAACTTGCTAACTTGCTAACTTGCTAACTTGCTAACTTGCTAACTTGCTAACTAACTTGCTAACTTGCTAACTTGCTAACTAACTTGCTAACTTGCTAACTTGCTAACTAACTTGCTAACTTACTAACTTGCTAACTTGCTAACTAACTTGCTAGCTAACTTGCTAACTTGCTAACTTGCTAACTAACTTGCCAACTTGCTAATTTGCCAACTTGCCAACTTGCCAACTTGCCAACTTGCCAACTTGCCAACTTGCCAACTTGCCAACTTGCCAACTTGCCAACTTGCTAACTTGCCAACTTGCCAACTTGCCAACTTGCCAACTTGCCAACTTGCCAACTTGCCAACTTGCCAACTTGCCAACTTGCCAACTTGTTAACTTGCTAACTTGCTAACTTGCTAACTGGCTAACTCGCTAACTTGCTAACTAACTTGCTAACTTGCTAGCTTGCTAACTTGCTAACTAACTTGCTAACTTGCTAACTTGCTAACTTGCTAACTTGCTAACTAACATGCTAACTTGCTAACTTGCTAACTTGCTAACTAACTTGCTAACTTGCTAACTTGCTAACTTGCTAACTTGCTAACTTGCTAACTTGCTAACTTGCTAACTTGCTAACTTGCTAACTAACTTGCTAACTTGCTAAATTGCTAACTAACTTGCTAACTTGCTAACTTGCTAACTAACTTGCTAACATGCTAACTTGCTAACTTGCTAACTTACTTGCTAACTAACTTGCTAACTTGCTAACTTGCTAACTAACTTGCCAGCTTGCTAACTTGCTATCTTGCTAACTTGCCAACTTGCTAACTTGCTAACTTGCTAACTTGCTAACTTGCTAACTTGCTAACTTGCTAACTTGCTAACTTGCTAACTAACTTGCTAACTTGCTAACTTGCTAACTTGCTAACTTGCTAACTTGCTAACTAACTTGTTAACTTGCTAACTAACTTGCTAACTTGCTAACTTGCTAACTTGCTAACTTGCTAACTAACTTGCTAACTTGCTAACTTGCTAACTAACTTGCTAACTAACTTGCTAACTTGCTAACTTGCTAACTAACTTGCTAACTTGCTAACTTGCTAGCTAACTTGCTAACTTGCTAACTTGCTAACTTGCTAATTTGCTAACTTGCTAACTAACTTGCTAACTTGCTAACTTGCTAACTAACTTGCCAGCTTGCTAACTTGTTAACTAACTTGCTAACTAACTTGCTAACTTGCTAACTTGCTAACTTGCTAACTAACTTGCTAACTTGTTAACTTGCTAACTAAATTGCTAACTTGCTAACTTGCTAACTTGCTAACTAACTTGCTAACTTGCTAACTTGCTAACTAACTTGCTAACTTGCTAACTAACTTGCTAACTTGCTAACTAACTTGCTAACTTGCTAACTAACTTGCTAACTTGCTAACTAACTTGCTAACTTGCTAACTAACTTGCTAAATAACTTGCTATATAACTTGCTAACTTGCTAACTAACTTGCTAACTTGCTAACTTGCTAACTTGCTAACTTGCTAACTTGCAAACTTGCTAACTTGCTAACTTGCTAACTTGCTAATTTGCTAACTTGCTAACTTGCTAACTTGCTAACTAACTTGCTAACTTGCTAACTAACTTGCTAACTTGCTAACTAACTTGCTAATTTGCTAACTAACTTGCTAACTTGCTAACTAACTTGCTAACTTGCTAACTAACTTGCTAACTAACTTGCTAACTAACTTGCTAACTTGCTAACTTGCTAACTAACTTGCTAACTTGCTAACTTGCTAACTTGCTAACTTGCTAACTTGCTAACTTGCTAACTTGCTAACTTGCTAACTTGCTAACTTGCTAACTTGCTAACTTGCCAACTTGCTAATTTGCTAACTTGCCAACTTGCCAACTTGCCAACTCTCTAACTTGCCAACTTGCCAACTTGCCAACTTGCCAACTTGCCAACTTGCCAACTTGCTAACTTGCCAACTTGCCAACTTGCCAACTTGCCAACTTGCTAACTTGCTAACTAACTTGCTAACTTGCTAACTTGCTAACTAACTTGCTAACTTGCTAACTTGCTAACTTGCTAACTTGCTAACTTGCTAACTAACTTGCTAACTTGCTAACTTGCTAACTAACTTGCTAACTTGCTAACTTGCTAACTAACTTGCTAACTTACTAACTTGCTAACTTGCTAACTAACTTGCTAGCTAACTTGCTAACTTGCTAACTTGCTAACTAACTTGCCAACTTGCTAATTTGCTAACTTGCCAACTTGCCAACTTGCCAACTTGCCAACTTGCCAACTTGCCAACTTGCCAACTTGCCAACTTGCCAACTTGCCAGCTTGCCAACTTGCTAACTTGCCAACTTGCCAACTTGCCAACTTGCCAACTTGCCAACTTGCCAACTTGCCAACTTGCCAACTTGCCAACTTGCCAACTTGTTAACTTGCTAACTTGCTAACTTGCTAACTGGCTAACTCGCTAACTTGCTAACTAACTTGCTAACTTGCTAACTTGCTAACTTGCTAACTAACTTGCTAACTTGCTAACTTGCTAACTTGCTAACTTGCTAACTAACATGCTAACTTGCTAACTTGCTAACTTGCTAACTAACTTGCTAACTTGCTAACTTGCTAACTTGCTAACTTGCTAACTTGCTAACTTGCTAACTAACTTGCTAACTTGCTAAATTGCTAACTAACTTGCTAACTTGCTAACTTGCTAACTAACTTGCTAACTTGCTAACTTGCTAACTTGCTAACTTACTTGCTAACTAACTTGCTAACTTGCTAACTTGCCAACTAACTTGCCAGCTTGCTAACTTGCTATCTTGCTAACTTGCCAACTTGCTAACTTGCTAACTTGCTAACTTGCTAACTTGCTAACTTGCTAACTTGCTAACTTGCTAACTTGCTAACTTGCTAACTTGCTAACTAACTTGCTAACTTGCTAACTTGCTAACTTGCTAACTTGCTAACTTGCTAACTAACTTGTTAACTTGCTAACTAACTTGCTAACTTGCTAACTTGCTAACTTGCTAACTTGCTAACTAACTTGCTAACTTGCTAACTTGCTAACTAACTTGCTAACTAACTTGCTAACTTGCTAACTTGCTAACTAACTTGCTAACTTGCTAACTTGCTAACTAACTTGCTAACTTACTAACTTGCTAACTTGCTAACTAACTTGCTAGCTAACTTGCTAACTTGCTAACTTGCTAACTAACTTGCCAACTTGCTAATTTGCCAACTTGCCAACTTGCCAACTTGCCAACTTGCCAACTTGCCAACTTGCCAACTTGCCAACTTGCCAACTTGCCAACTTGCTAACTTGCCAACTTGCCAACTTGCCAACTTGCCAACTTGCCAACTTGCCAACTTGCCAACTTGCCAACTTGCCAACTTGCCAACTTGTTAACTTGCTAACTTGCTAACTTGCTAACTGGCTAACTCGCTAACTTGCTAACTAACTTGCTAACTTGCTAGCTTGCTAACTTGCTAACTAACTTGCTAACTTGCTAACTTGCTAACTTGCTAACTTGCTAACTAACATGCTAACTTGCTAACTTGCTAACTTGCTAACTAACTTGCTAACTTGCTAACTTGCTAACTTGCTAACTTGCTAACTTGCTAACTTGCTAACTTGCTAACTTGCTAACTTGCTAACTAACTTGCTAACTTGCTAAATTGCTAACTAACTTGCTAACTTGCTAACTTGCTAACTAACTTGCTAACATGCTAACTTGCTAACTTGCTAACTTACTTGCTAACTAACTTGCTAACTTGCTAACTTGCTAACTAACTTGCCAGCTTGCTAACTTGCTATCTTGCTAACTTGCCAACTTGCTAACTTGCTAACTTGCTAACTTGCTAACTTGCTAACTTGCTAACTTGCTAACTTGCTAACTTGCTAACTTGCTAACTAACTTGCTAACTTGCTAACTTGCTAACTTGCTAACTTGCTAACTTGCTAACTAACTTGTTAACTTGCTAACTAACTTGCTAACTTGCTAACTTGCTAACTTGCTAACTTGCTAACTAACTTGCTAACTTGCTAACTTGCTAACTAACTTGCTAACTAACTTGCTAACTTGCTAACTTGCTAACTAACTTGCTAACTTGCTAACTTGCTAACTAACTTGCTAACTTGCTAACTTGCTAACTTGCTAATTTGCTAACTTGCTAACTAACTTGCTAACTTGCTAACTTGCTAACTAACTTGCCAGCTTGCTAACTTTTTAACTAACTTGCTAACTAACTTGCTAACTTGCTAACTTGCTAACTTGCTAACTAACTTGCTAACTTGTTAACTTGCTAACTAAATTGCTAACTTGCTAACTTGCTAACTTGCTAACTAACTTGCTAACTTGCTAACTTGCTAACTAACTTGCTAACTTGCTAACTAACTTGCTAACTTGCTAACTAACTTGCTAACTTGCTAACTAACTTGCTAACTTGCTAACTAACTTGCTAACTTGCTAACTAACTTGCTAAATAACTTGCTATATAACTTGCTAACTTGCTAACTAACTTGCTAACTTGCTAACTTGCTAACTTGCTAACTTGCTAACTTGCAAACTTGCTAACTTGCTAACTTGCTAACTTGCTAATTTGCTAACTTGCTAACTTGCTAACTTGCTAACTAACTTGCTAACTTGCTAACTAACTTGCTAACTTGCTAACTAACTTGCTAATTTGCTAACTAACTTGCTAACTTGCTAACTAACTTGCTAACTTGCTAACTAACTTGCTAACTAACTTGCTAACTAACTTGCTAACTTGCTAACTTGCTAACTAACTTGCTAACTTGCTAACTTGCTAACTTGCTAACTTGCTAACTTGCTAACTTGCTAACTTGCTAACTTGCTAACTTGCTAACTTGCTAACTTGCTAACTTGCCAACTTGCTAATTTGCTAACTTGCCAACTTGCCAACTTGCCAACTCTCTAACTTGCCAACTTGCCAACTTGCCAACTTGCCAACTTGCCAACTTGCCAACTTGCTAACTTGCCAACTTGCCAACTTGCCAACTTGCCAACTTGCTAACTTGCTAACTAACTTGCTAACTTGCTAACTTGCTAACTAACTTGCTAACTTGCTAACTTGCTAACTTGCTAACTTGCTAACTTGCTAACTAACTTGCTAACTTGCTAACTTGCTAACTAACTTGCTAACTTGCTAACTTGCTAACTAACTTGCTAACTTACTAACTTGCTAACTTGCTAACTAACTTGCTAGCTAACTTGCTAACTTGCTAACTTGCTAACTAACTTGCCAACTTGCTAATTTGCTAACTTGCCAACTTGCCAACTTGCCAACTTGCCAACTTGCCAACTTGCCAACTTGCCAACTTGCCAACTTGCCAACTTGCCAGCTTGCCAACTTGCTAACTTGCCAACTTGCCAACTTGCCAACTTGCCAACTTGCCAACTTGCCAACTTGCCAACTTGCCAACTTGCCAACTTGCCAACTTGTTAACTTGCTAACTTGCTAACTTGCTAACTGGCTAACTCGCTAACTTGCTAACTAACTTGCTAACTTGCTAACTTGCTAACTTGCTAACTAACTTGCTAACTTGCTAACTTGCTAACTTGCTAACTTGCTAACTAACATGCTAACTTGCTAACTTGCTAACTTGCTAACTAACTTGCTAACTTGCTAACTTGCTAACTTGCTAACTTGCTAACTTGCTAACTTGCTAACTAACTTGCTAACTTGCTAAATTGCTAACTAACTTGCTAACTTGCTAACTTGCTAACTAACTTGCTAACTTGCTAACTTGCTAACTTGCTAACTTACTTGCTAACTAACTTGCTAACTTGCTAACTTGCCAACTAACTTGCCAGCTTGCTAACTTGCTATCTTGCTAACTTGCCAACTTGCTAACTTGCTAACTTGCTAACTTGCTAACTTGCTAACTTGCTAACTTGCTAACTTGCTAACTTGCTAACTTGCTAACTTGCTAACTAACTTGCTAACTTGCTAACTTGCTAACTTGCTAACTTGCTAACTTGCTAACTAACTTGTTAACTTGCTAACTAACTTGCTAACTTGCTAACTTGCTAACTTGCTAACTTGCTAACTTGCTAACTAACTTGCTAACTTGCTAACTTGCTAACTAACTTGCTAACTAACTTGCTAACTTGCTAACTTGCTAACTAACTTGCTAACTTGCTAACTTGCTAACTAACTTGCTAACTTGCTAACTTGCTAACTTGCTAATTTGCTAACTTGCTAACTAACTTGCTAACTTGCTAACTTGCTAACTAACTTGCCAGCTTGCTAACTTGTTAACTAACTTGCTAACTAACTTGCTAACTTGCTAACTTGCTAACTTGCTAACTAACTTGCTAACTTGTTAACTTGCTAACTAAATTGCTAACTTGCTAACTTGCTAACTTGCTAACTAACTTGCTAACTTGCTAACTTGCTAACTAACTTGCTAACTTGCTAACTAACTTGCTAACTTGCTAACTAACTTGCTAACTTGCTAACTAACTTGCTAACTTGCTAACTAACTTGCTAACTTGCTAACTAACTTGCTAAATAACTTGCTATATAACTTGCTAACTTGCTAACTAACTTGCTAACTTGCTAACTTGCTAACTTGCTAACTTGCTAATTTGCTAACTTGCTAACTTGCTAACTTGCTAACTTGCTAACTAACTTGCTAACTTGCTAACTAACTTGCTAACTTGCTAACTAACTTGCTAATTTGCTAACTAACTTGCTAACTTGCTAACTAACTTTCTAACTTGCTAACTAACTTGCTAACTAACTTGCTAACTAACTTGCTAACTTGCTAACTTGCTAACTAACTTGCTAACTTGCTAACTTGCTAACTTGCTAACTTGCTAACTTGCTAACTTGCTAACTTGCTAACTTGCTAACTTGCTAAGTTGCTAACTTGCTAACTTGCCAACTTGCCAACTTGCCAACTTGCCAACTTGCCAACTTGCCAACTTGCTAACTTGCCAACTTGCCAACTTGCCAACTTGCCAACTTGCTAACTTGCTAACTTGGCTACTAACTTGCTAACTTGCTAACTTGCTAACTAACTTGCTAACTTGCTAACTTGCTAACTTGCTAACTTGCTAACTTGCTAACTTGCTAACTTGCTAACTTGCTAACTAACTTGCTAACTTGCTAACTTGCTAACTAACTTGCTAACTTGCTAACTTGCTAACTAACTTGCTAACTTACTAACTTGCTAACTTGCTAACTAACTTGCTGACTAACTTGCTAACTTGCTAACTTGCTAACTAACTTGCCAACTTGCTAACTTCCTAACTTGCTAACTTGCCAACTTGCTAACTTGTTAACTTGCCAACTTGCCAACTTGCCAACTTGCCAACTTGCCAACTTGCCAACTTGCCAACTTGCTAACTTGCTAACTTGCTAACTGGCTAACTTGCTAACTTGCTAGCTAACTTGCTAACTAGCTAACTTGCTAACTAACTTGCCAACTTGCTAACTTGCTTACTTGCTAACTTGCCAACTTGCTAACTTGCTAACTTGCTAACTTGCCAACTTGCCAACTTGCCAACTTGCCAACTTGCCAACTTGCCAACTTGCCAACTTGCCAACTTGCCAACTTGCCAACTTGCCAACTTGCCAACTTGCCAACTTGCCAACTTGTTAACTTGCTAACTTGCTAACTTACTAACTGGCTAACTCGCTAACTTGCTAACTAACTTGCTAACTTGCTAACTTGCTAACTAACTTGCTAACTTGCTAACTTGCTAACTTGCTAACTAACATGCTAACTTGATAACTTGCTAACTTGCTAACTTGCTAACTAACTTGCTAACTTGCTAACTTGCTAACTTGCTAACTTGCTAACTTGCTAAATTGCTAACTTGCTAACTTGCTAACTAACTTGCTAACTTGCTAACTTGCTAACTGACTTGCTAACTTGCTAACTTGCTAACTAACTTGCTAACTTGCTAAATTGCTAACTTGCTAACTAACTTGCTAACTTGCTAACTAACTTGCTAACTTGCTAACTAACTTGCTAACTTGCTAACTAACTTGCTAACTAACTTGCTATCTAACTTGCTAACTTGCTAACTAACTTGCTAACTTGCTAACTAACTTGCTAACTTGCTAACTAACTTGCTAACTAACTTGCTAACTAACTTGCTAACTTGCTAAATAACTTGCTAACTTGCTAACTTGCTAACTTGCTAACTTGCTAACTTGCTAACTTGCTAACTTGCTAACTTGCTAACTTGCCAACTTGCCAACTTGCCAACTCTCTAACTTGCCAACTTGCCAACTTGCCAACTTGCCAACTTGCCAACTTGCCAACTTGCCAACTTGCTAACTTGCCAACTTGCCAACTTGCCAACTTGCCAACTTGCCAACTTGCCAACTTGCCAACTTGCTAACTTGCTAACTTGCTAACTTGCTAACTGGCTAACTAACTTGCTAACTTTCTAAATTGCTAACTTGCTAACTTGCTAACTAACTTGCTAACTTTCTAAATTGCTAACTTGCTAACTTGCTAACTTGCTAACTTGCCAACTTGCCAACTTGCTAACTTGCCAACTTGCCAACTTGCCAACTTGCCAACTTGCCAACTTGCCAACTTGCCAACTTGCCAACTTGCCAACTTGCCAACTTGCCAACTTTCCAACTTGCCAACTTGCCAACTTGCCAACTTGCTAACTTGCTAACTAACTTGCTAACTTGCTAACTTGCTAACTAACTTGCTAACTTGCTAACTTGCTAACTTGCTAACTTGCTAACTTGCTAACTAACTTGCTAACTTGCTAACTTGCTAACTAACTTGCTAACTTGCTAACTTGCTAACTAACTTGCTAACTTACTAACTTGCTAACTTGCTAACTAACTTGCTAGCTAACTTGCTAACTTGCTAACTTGCTAACTAACTTGCCAACTTGCTAATTTGCTAACTTGCCAACTTGCCAACTTGCCAACTTGCCAACTTGCCAACTTGCCAACTTGCCAACTTGCCAACTTGCCAACTTGCCAGCTTGCCAACTTGCTAACTTGCCAACTTGCCAACTTGCCAACTTGCCAACTTGCCAACTTGCCAACTTGCCAACTTGCCAACTTGCCAACTTGCCAACTTGTTAACTTGCTAACTTGCTAACTTGCTAACTGGCTAACTCGCTAACTTGCTAACTAACTTGCTAACTTGCTAACTTGCTAACTTGCTAACTAACTTGCTAACTTGCTAACTTGCTAACTTGCTAACTTGCTAACTAACATGCTAACTTGCTAACTTGCTAACTTGCTAACTAACTTGCTAACTTGCTAACTTGCTAACTTGCTAACTTGCTAACTTGCTAACTTGCTAACTAACTTGCTAACTTGCTAAATTGCTAACTAACTTGCTAACTTGCTAACTTGCTAACTAACTTGCTAACTTGCTAACTTGCTAACTTGCTAACTTACTTGCTAACTAACTTGCTAACTTGCTAACTTGCCAACTAACTTGCCAGCTTGCTAACTTGCTATCTTGCTAACTTGCCAACTTGCTAACTTGCTAACTTGCTAACTTGCTAACTTGCTAACTTGCTAACTTGCTAACTTGCTAACTTGCTAACTTGCTAACTTGCTAACTAACTTGCTAACTTGCTAACTTGCTAACTTGCTAACTTGCTAACTTGCTAACTAACTTGTTAACTTGCTAACTAACTTGCTAACTTGCTAACTTGCTAACTTGCTAACTTGCTAACTAACTTGCTAACTTGCTAACTTGCTAACTAACTTGCTAACTAACTTGCTAACTTGCTAACTTGCTAACTAACTTGCTAACTTGCTAACTTGCTAACTAACTTGCTAACTTGCTAACTTGCTAACTTGCTAATTTGCTAACTTGCTAACTAACTTGCTAACTTGCTAACTTGCTAACTAACTTGCCAGCTTGCTAACTTGTTAACTAACTTGCTAACTAACTTGCTAACTTGCTAACTTGCTAACTTGCTAACTAACTTGCTAACTTGTTAACTTGCTAACTAAATTGCTAACTTGCTAACTTGCTAACTTGCTAACTAACTTGCTAACTTGCTAACTTGCTAACTAACTTGCTAACTTGCTAACTAACTTGCTAACTTGCTAACTAACTTGCTAACTTGCTAACTAACTTGCTAACTTGCTAACTAACTTGCTAACTTGCTAACTAACTTGCTAAATAACTTGCTATATAACTTGCTAACTTGCTAACTAACTTGCTAACTTGCTAACTTGCTAACTTGCTAACTTGCTAATTTGCTAACTTGCTAACTTGCTAACTTGCTAACTTGCTAACTAACTTGCTAACTTGCTAACTAACTTGCTAACTTGCTAACTAACTTGCTAATTTGCTAACTAACTTGCAAACTTGCTAACTAACTTTCTAACTTGCTAACTAACTTGCTAACTAACTTGCTAACTAACTTGCTAACTTGCTAACTTGCTAACTAACTTGCTAACTTGCTAACTTGCTAACTTGCTAACTTGCTAACTTGCTAACTTGCTAACTTGCTAACTTGCTAACTTGCTAAGTTGCTAACTTGCTAACTTGCCAACTTGCCAACTTGCCAACTTGCCAACTTGCCAACTTGCCAACTTGCTAACTTGCCAACTTGCCAACTTGCCAACTTGCCAACTTGCTAACTTGCTAACTTGGCTACTAACTTGCTAACTTGCTAACTTGCTAACTAACTTGCTAACTTGCTAACTTGCTAACTTGCTAACTTGCTAACTTGCTAACTTGCTAACTTGCTAACTTGCTAACTAACTTGCTAACTTGCTAACTTGCTAACTAACTTGCTAACTTGCTAACTTGCTAACTAACTTGCTAACTTACTAACTTGCTAACTTGCTAACTAACTTGCTGACTAACTTGCTAACTTGCTAACTTGCTAA
This sequence comes from Lumbricus terrestris, assembly GCA_949752735.1. Lineage (NCBI taxonomy): Eukaryota > Metazoa > Annelida > Clitellata > Crassiclitellata > Lumbricidae > Lumbricus > Lumbricus terrestris. The sequence continues at coordinate 42,409,467 of OX457048.1, forward strand.
CTAACTTGCCAACTTGCTAACTTCCTAACTTGCTAACTTGCCAACTTGCTAACTTGTTAACTTGCCAACTTGCCAACTTGCCAACTTGCCAACTTGCCAACTTGCCAACTTGCCAACTTGCTAACTTGCTAACTTGCTAACTGGCTAACTTGCTAACTTGCTAGCTAACTTGCTAACTAGCTAACTTGCTAACTAACTTGCCAACTTGCTAACTTGCTTACTTGCTAACTTGCCAACTTGCTAACTTGCTAACTTGCTAACTTGCCAACTTGCCAACTTGCCAACTTGCCAACTTGCCAACTTGCCAACTTGCCAACTTGCCAACTTGCCAACTTGCCAACTTGCCAACTTGCCAACTTGCCAACTTGCCAACTTGCCAACTTGTTAACTTGCTAACTTGCTAACTTACTAACTGGCTAACTCGCTAACTTGCTAACTAACTTGCTAACTTGCTAACTTGCTAACTAACTTGCTAACTTGCTAACTTGCTAACTTGCTAACTAACATGCTAACTTGATAACTTGCTAACTTGCTAACTTGCTAACTAACTTGCTAACTTGCTAACTTGCTAACTTGCTAACTTGCTAACTTGCTAAATTGCTAACTTGCTAACTTGCTAACTAACTTGCTAACTTGCTAACTTGCTAACTGACTTGCTAACTTGCTAACTTGCTAACTAACTTGCTAACTTGCTAAATTGCTAACTTGCTAACTAACTTGCTAACTTGCTAACTAACTTGCTAACTTGCTAACTAACTTGCTAACTTGCTAACTAACTTGCTAACTAACTTGCTATCTAACTTGCTAACTTGCTAACTAACTTGCTAACTTGCTAACTAACTTGCTAACTTGCTAACTAACTTGCTAACTAACTTGCTAACTAACTTGCTAACTTGCTAAATAACTTGCTAACTTGCTAACTTGCTAACTTGCTAACTTGCTAACTTGCTAACTTGCTAACTTGCTAACTTGCTAACTTGCCAACTTGCCAACTTGCCAACTCTCTAACTTGCCAACTTGCCAACTTGCCAACTTGCCAACTTGCCAACTTGCCAACTTGCCAACTTGCTAACTTGCCAACTTGCCAACTTGCCAACTTGCCAACTTGCCAACTTGCCAACTTGCCAACTTGCTAACTTGCTAACTTGCTAACTTGCTAACTGGCTAACTAACTTGCTAACTTTCTAAATTGCTAACTTGCTAACTTGCTAACTAACTTGCTAACTTTCTAAATTGCTAACTTGCTAACTTGCTAACTTGCTAACTTGCCAACTTGCCAACTTGCTAACTTGCCAACTTGCCAACTTGCCAACTTGCCAACTTGCCAACTTGCCAACTTGCCAACTTGCCAACTTGCCAACTTGCCAACTTGCCAACTTTCCAACTTGCCAACTTGCCAACTTGCCAACTTGCCAACTTGCCAACTTGCCAACTTGCCAACTTGCCAACTTGCCAACTTGCCAACTTGCCAACTTGCTAACTTGCTAACTTGCTAACTTGCTAACTTGCTAACTTGCTAACTTGCTAACTGGCTAACTTGCTAACTTGCTAACTAACTTGCTAACTTGCTAACTTGCTTACTTGCTAACTTGCCAACTTGCTAACTTGCTAACTTGCTAACTTGCCAACTTGCCAACTTGCCAACTTGCCAACTTGCCAACTTGCCAACTTGCCAACTTGCCAACTTGCCAACTTGCCAACTTGCCAACTTGCCAACTTGCCAACTTGCCAACTTGCCAACTTGTTAACTTGCTAACTTGCTAACTTACTAACTGGCTAACTCGCTAACTTGCTAACTAACTTGCTAACTTGCTAACTTGCTAACTTGCTAACTAACTTGCTAACTTGCTAACTTGCTAACTTGCTAACTTGCTAACTAACATGCTAACTTGCTAACTTGCTAACTTGCTAACTTGCTAACTAACTTGCTAACTTGCTAACTTGCTAACTTGCTAACTTGCTAACTTGCTAACTAACTTGCTAACTTGCTAACTTGCTAACTGACTTGCTAACTTGCTAACTAACTTGCTAACTTGCTAACTTGCTAACTTGCTAACTAACTTGCTAACTTGCTAACTTGCTAACTTGCTAACTAACTTGCTAACTTGTTAACTTGCTAACTAACTTGCTAACTTGCTAACTTGCTAACTTGCTAACTAACTTGCTAACTTGCTAACTAACTTGCTAACTAACTTGCTAACTTGCTAACTAACTTGCTAACTTGCTAACTAACTTGCTAACTTGCTAACTAACTTGCTAACTTGCTAACTAACTTGCTAACTAACTTGCTATCTAATCTGCTAACTTGCTAACTAACTTGCTAACTTGCTAACTAACTTGCTAACTTGCTAACTAACTTGCTAACTAACTTGCTAACTAACTTGCTAACTTGCTAAATAACTTGCTAACTTGCTAACTTGCTAACTTGCTAACTTGCTAACTTGCTAACTTGCTAACTTGCTAACTTGCTAACTTGCCAACTTGCCAACTTGCCAACTCTCTAACTTGCCAACATGCCAACTTGCCAACTTGCCAACTTGCCAACTTGCTAACTTGCCAACTTGCCAACTTGCCAACTTGCCAACTTGCCAACTTGCCAACTTGCCAACTGGCTAACTTGCTAACTTGCTAACTTGCTAACTGGCTAACTAACTTGCTAACTTTCTAAATTGCTAACTTGCTAACTTGCTAACTAACTTGCTAACTTTCTAAATTGCTAACTTGCTAACTTGCTAACTTGCTAACTTGCCAACTTGCCAACTTGCTAACTTGCCAACTTGCCAACTTGCCAACTTGCCAACTTGCCAACTTGCCAACTTGCCAACTTGCCAACTTGCCAACTTGCCAACTTGCCAACTTTCCAACTTGCCAACTTGCCAACTTGCCAACTTGCCAACTTGCCAACTTGCCAACTTGCCAACTTGCCAACTTGCCAACTTGCCAACTTGCCAACTTGCCAACTTGCTAACTTGCTAACTTGCTAACTTGCTAACTTGCTAACTTGCTAACTTGCTAACTGGCTAACTTGCTAACTTGCTAACTAACTTGCTAACTTGCTAACTTGCTAACTTGCTAACTAACTTGCTAACTTGCTAACTTGCTAACTTGCTAACTTGCTAACTAACTTGCTAACTTGCTAACTTGCTAACTTGCTAACTTGCTAACTTGCTAACTAACTTGCTAACTTGCTAACTTGCGAACTTGCTAACTTGCTAACTTGCTAACTTGCTAACTTGCTAACCTGCAAACTTGCTAACTTGCTAACTTGCTAACTAACTTGATAACTTGCTAACTTGCTAACTGTCTTGCTAACTTGCTAACTTGCTAACTAACTTGCTAACTTGCTAACTTGCTAACTAACTTGCTAACTTGCTAACTTGCTAACTTGCTAACTAACTTGCTAACTTGTTAACTTGCTAACTAACTTGCTAACTTGCTAACTTGCTAACTTGCTAACTTGCTAACTTACTTGCTAACTTGCTAACTTGCTAACTAACTTGCTAACTTGCTAACTAACTTGCTAACTTGCTAACTAACTTGCCAACTTGCTAACTAACTTGCTAACTTGCTAACTTGCCAACTTGCTAACTTGCTAACTTGCTAACTTGCCAACTTGCCAACTTGCCAACTTGCCAACTTGCCAACTTCTCAACTTTTCAACTTGCCAACTTGCCAACTTGCCAACTTGCCAACTTGCCAACTTGCCAACTTGCCAACTTGCCAACTTGCCAACTTGCCAACTTGCCAACTTGCCAACTTGCCAACTTGCTAACTTGCTAACTGGCTAACTTGCCAACTTGCTAACTAACTTGCTAACTTGCTAACTTGCCAACTTGCTAACTTGCTAACTTGCTAACTTGCCAACTTGCCAACTTGCCAACTTGCCAACTTGCCAACTTGCCAACTTGCCAACTTTTCAACTTGCCAACTTGCCAACTTGCCAACTTGCCAACTTGCCAACTTGCCAACTTGCCAACTTGCCAACTTGCCAACTTGCCAACTTGCCAACTTGCCAACTTGTTAACTTGCTAACTTGCTAACTTGCTAACTGGCTAACTCGCTAACTTGCTAACTAACTTGCTAACTTGCTAACTTGCTAACTTGCTAACTAACTTGCTAACTTGCTAACTTGCTAACTTGCTAACTTGCTAACTAACATGCTAACTTGCTAACTTGCTAACTTGCTAACTTGCTAACTAACTTGCTAACTTGCCAACTTGCCAACTTGCCAACTTGCCAACTTGCCAACTTGCCAACTTGCCAACTTGCTAACTTGCTAACTTGCTAACTGGCTAACTAACTTGCTAACTTTCTAAATTGGTAACTTGCTAACTTGCTAACTAACTTGCTAACTTTCTAAATTGCTAACTTGCTAACTTGCTAACTTGCTAACTTGCCAACTTGCCAACTTGCTAACTTGCCAACTTGCCAACTTGCCAACTTGCCAACTTGCCAACTTGCCAACTTGCCAACTTGCCAACTTGCCAACTTGCCAACTTGCCAACTTTCCAACTTGCCAACTTGCCAACTTGCCAACTTGCCAACTTGCCAACTTGCAAACTTGCCAACTTGCCAACTTGCCAACTTGCTAACTTGCTAACTTGCTAACTTGCTAACTTGCTAACTTGCTAACTGGCTAACTTGCTAACTGGCTAACTTGCTAACTTGCTAACTAACTTGCTAACTTGCTAACTTGCTAACTTGCTAACTAACTTGCTAACTTGCTAACTTGCTAACTTGCTAACTTGCTAACTAACTTGCTAACTTGCTAACTTGCTAACTTGCTAACTTGCTAACTAACTTGCTAACTTGCTAACTTGCGAACTTGCTAACTTGCTAACTTGCTAACTTGCTAACTTGCTAACCTGCAAACTTGCTAACTTGCTAACTTGCTAACTAACTTGATAACTTGCTAACTTGCTAACTGTCTTGCTAACTTGCTAACTTGCTAACTAACTTGCTAACTTGCTAACTTGCTAACTAACTTGCTAACTTGCTAACTTGCTAACTTGCTAACTAACTTGCTAACTTGTTAACTTGCTAACTAACTTGCTAACTTGCTAACTTGCTAACTTGCTAACTTGCTAACTTACTTGCTAACTTGCTAACTTGCTAACTAACTTGCTAACTTGCTAACTAACTTGCTAACTTGCTAACTAACTTGCCAACTTGCTAACTAACTTGCTAACTTGCTAACTTGCCAACTTGCTAACTTGCTAACTTGCTAACTTGCCAACTTGCCAACTTGCCAACTTGCCAACTTGCCAACTTGCCAACTTCTCAACTTTTCAACTTGCCAACTTGCCAACTTGCCAACTTGCCAACTTGCCAACTTGCCAACTTGCCAACTTGCCAACTTGCCAACTTGCCAACTTGCCAACTTGCCAACTTGCTAACTTGCTAACTGGCTAACTTGCCAACTTGCTAACTAACTTGCTAACTTGCTAACTTGCTAACTTGCCAACTTGCCAACTTGCCAACTTGCCAACTTGCCAACTTGCCAACTTTTCAACTTGCCAACTTGCCAACTTGCCAACTTGCCAACTTGCCAACTTGCCAACTTGCCAACTTGCCAACTTGCCAACTTGCCAACTTGCCAACTTGTTAACTTGCTAACTTGCTAACTTGCTAACTGGCTAACTCGCTAACTTGCTAACTAACTTGCTAACTTGCTAACTTGCTAACTTGCTAACTAACTTGCTAACTTGCTAACTTGCTAACTTGCTAACTAACATGCTAACTTGCTAACTTGCTAACTTGCTAACTTGCTAACTAACTTGCTAACTTGCTACCTTGCTAACTTGCTAACTTGCTAACTTGCTAACTTGCTAACTTGCTAACTTGCTAACTAACTTGCCTACTTGCTAAATTGCTAACTAACTTGCTAACTTGCTAACTTGCTAACTAACTTGCTAACTTGCTAACTTGCTAACTGGCTAACTCGCTAACTTGCTAACTAACTTGCTAACTTGCTAACTTGCTAACTTGCTAACTAACTTGCTAACTTGCTAACTTGCTAACTTGCTAACTTGCTAACTAACATGCTAACTTGCTAACTTGCTAACTTGCTAACTTGCTAACTAACTTGCTAACTTGCTACCTTGCTAACTTGCTAACTTGCTAACTTGCTAACTTGCTAACTTGCTAACTTGCTAACTAACTTGCTAACTTGCTAAATTGCTAACTAACTTGCTAACTTGCTAACTTGCTAACTAACTTGCCAACTTGCTAACTTGCTATCTTGCTAACTTGCCAACTTTCTAACTTGCTAACTTGCTAACTTGCTAACTTGCTAACTTGCTAACTTGCTAACTTGCTAACTTGCTAACTTGCTAACTAACTTGCTAACTTGCTAACTTGCTAACTTGCTAACTAACTTGCTAACTTGCTAACTTGCCAACTTGCTAACTTGCTAACTAACTTGTTAACTTGCTAACTAACTTGCTAACTTGCTAACTTGCTAACTTGCTAACTTGCTAACTAACTTGCTAACTTGCTAACTTGCTAACTAACTTGCTAACTAACTTGCTAACTTGCTAACTTGCTAACTAACTTGCTAACTTGCTAACTTGCTAACTAACTTGCTAACTTGCTAACTTGCTAACTAACTTGCTAACTAACTTGCTAACTTACTAACCTGCTAACTAACTTGCCAGCTTGCTAACTTGTTAACTTACTTGCTAACTTGCTAACTTGCTAACTTGCTAACTAACTTGCTAACTTGTTAACTTGCTAACTAAATTGCTAACTTGCTAACTTGCTAACTTGCTAACTAACTTGCTAACTTGCTAACTTGCTAACTAACTTGCTAACGTGCTAACTAACTTGCTAACTTGCTAACTAACTTGCTAACTTGCTAACTAACTTGCTAACTTGCTAACTAACTTGCTAACTTGCTAACTAACTTGCTAAATAACTTGCTATATAACTTGCTAACTTGCTAACTAACTTGCTAACTTGCTAACTTGCTAACTTGCTAACTTGCTAACTTGCTAACTTGCAAACTTGCTAACTTGCTAACTTGCTAACTTGCTAATTTGCTAACTTGCTAACTTGCTAACTTGCTAACTTGCTAACTAACTTGCTAACTTGCTAACTAACTTGCTAACTTGCTAACTAACTTGCTAATTTGCTAACTAACTTGCTAACTTGCTAACTAACTTGCTAACTTGCTAACTAACTTGCTAACTAACTTGCTAACTAACTTGCTAACTTGCTAACTTGCTAACTAACTTGCTAACTTGCTAACTTGCTAACTTGCTAACTTGCTAACTTGGCAAGTTAGCAAGTTAGGAAGTTAGCAAGTTGGCAAGTTAGTTAGCAAGTTAGCAAGTTAGCAAGTTAGTCAGCAAGTTAGTTAGCAAGTTAGTTAACTAAGTTGCTAACTTGCTAACTTGCCAACTTGCCAACTTGCCAACTCTCTAACTTGCCAACTTGCCAACTTGCCAACTTGCCAACTTGCCAACTTGCCAACTTGCTAACTTGCCAACTTGCCAACTTGCCAACTTGCCAACTTGCTAACTTGCTAACTTGCTAACTAACTTGCTAACTTGCTAACTTGCTAACTAACTTGCTAACTTGCTAACTTGCTAACTTGCTAACTTGCTAACTTGCTAACTTGCTAACTTGCTAACTTGCTAACTAACTTGCTAACTTGCTAACTTGCTAACTAACTTGCTAACTTGCTAACTTGCTAACTAACTTGCTAACTTACTAACTTGCTAACTTGCTAACTAACTTGCTGACTAACTTGCTAACTTGCTAACTTGCTAACTAACTTGCCAACTTGCTAACTTCCTAACTTGCTAACTTGCCAACTTGCTAACTTGCTAACTTGCCAACTTGCCAACTTGCCAACTTGCCAACTTGCCAACTTGCCAACTTGCCAACTTGCCAACTTGCCAACTTGCTAACTTGCTAACTTGCTAACTGGCTAACTTGCTAACTTGCTAACTAACTTGCTAACAAGCTAACTTGCTAACTAACTTGCCAACTTGCTAACTTGCTTACTTGCTAACTTGCCAACTTGCTAACTTGCTAACTTGCTAACTTGCCAACTTGCCAACTTGCCAACTTGCCAACTTGCCAACTTGCCAACTTGCCAACTTGCCAACTTGCCAACTTGCCAACTTGCCAACTTGCCAACTTGCCAACTTGTTAACTTGCTAACTTGCTAACTTGCTAACTGGCTAACTCGCTAACTTGCTAACTAACTTGCTAACTTGCTAACTTGCTAACTTGCTAACTAACTTGCTAACTTGCTAACTTGCTAACTTGCTAACTAACATGCTAACTTGCTAACTTGCTAACTTGCTAACTTGCTAACTAACTTGCTAACTTGCTAACTTGCTAACTTGCTAACTTGCTAACTTGCTAACTTGCTAACTTGCTAACTTGCTAACTAACTTGCTAACTTGCTAACTTGCTAACTGACTTGCTAACTTGCTAACTTGCTAACTAACTTGCTAACTTGCTAACTTGCTAACTAACTTGCTAACTTGCTAACTTGCTAACTAACTTGCTAACTTGTTAACTTGCTAACTAACTTGCTAACTTGCTAACTTGCTAACTTGCTAACTAACTTGCTAACTTGCTAACTAACTTGCTAACTTGCTAACTAACTTGCTAACTTGCTAACTAACTTGCTAACTTGCTAACTAACTTGCTAACTTGCTAACTAACTTGCTAACTTGCTAACTAACTTGCTAACTAACTAGCTATCTAACTTGCTAACTTGCTAACTAACTTGCTAACTTGCTAACTAACTTGCTAACTATCTTGCTAACTAACTTGCTAACTTGCTAACTAACTTGCTAACTTGCTATCTTGCTAACTTGCTAACTTGCTAACTTGCTAACTTGGTAACTTGGTAACTTGCTAACTTGCTAACTTGCTAACTTGCTAACTTGCTAACTTGCTAACTTGCTAACTAACTTGCTAACTTGTTAACTTGCTAACTAACTTGCTAACTTGCTAACTTGCTAACTTGCTAACTAACTTGCTAACTTGCTAACTTGCTAACTAACTTGCTAACTTGCTAACTAACTTGCCAACTTGCTAACTAACTTGCTAACTTGCTAACTAACTTGCTAACTTGCTAACTAACTTGCTAACTTGCTAACTAACTTGCTAACTAACTTGCTAACTAACTTGCTAACTTGCTAACTAACTTGCTAACTTGCTAACTAACTTGCTAACTAACTTGCTAACTAACTTGCTAACTTGCTAACTAACTTGCTAACTTGCTAACTTGCTAACTTGCTAACTTGCTAACTTGCTAACTTGCTAACTTGCAAACTTGCTAACTTGCTAACTTGCTAATTTGCTAACTTGCTAACTTGCTAACTTGCTAACTTGCTAACTAACTTGCTAACTTGCTAACTAACTTGCTAACTTGCTAACTAACATGCTAATTTGCTAACTAACTTGCTAACTTGCTAACTAACTTGCTAACTTGCTAACTAACTTGCTAACTAACTTGCTAACTAACTTGTTAACTTGCGAACTAACTTGCTAACTTGCTAACTTGCTAACTTGCTAACTTGCTAACTTGCTAACTTGCTAACTTGCTAACTTGCTAACTTGCCAACTTGCCAACTTGCCAACTTGCCAACTCTCTAACTTGCCAACTTGCCAACTTGCCAACTTGCCAACTTGCTAACTTGCCAACTTGCCAACTTGCCAACTTGCCAACTTGCTAACTTGCTAACTAACTTGCTAACTTGCTAACTTGCTAACTAACTTGCTAACTTGCTAACTTGCTAACTTGCTAACTTGCTAACTTGCTAACTTCCTAACTTGCTAACTTGCTAACTAACTTGCTAACTTGCTAACTTGCTAACTAACTTGCTAACTTGCTAACTTGCTAACTAACTTGCTAACTTACTAACTTGCTAAATTGCTAACTAACTTGCTAGCTAACTTGCTAACTTGCTAACTTGCTAACTAACTTGTCAACTTGCTAATTTGCTAACTTGCCAACTTGCCAACTTGCCAACTTGCCAACTTGCCAACTTGCCAACTTGCCAACTTGCCAACTTGCCAACTTGCCAACTTGCTAACTTGCCAACTTGCCAACTTGCCAACTTGCCAACTTGCCAACTTGCCAACTTGCCAACTTGCCAACTTGCCAACTTGCCAACTTGCCAACTTGTTAACTTGCTAACTTGCTAACTTGCTAACTGGCTAACTCGCTAACTTGCTAACTAACTTGCTAACTTGCTAACTTGCTAACTAACTTGCTAACTTGCTAACTTGCTAACTTGCTAACTTGCTAACTAACATGCTAACTTGCTAACTTGCTAACTTGCTAACTAACTTGCTAACTTGCTAACTTGCTAACTTGCTAACTTGCTAACTTGCTAACTTGCTAACTTGCTAACTTGCTAACTTGCTAACTTGCTAACTAACTTGCTAACTTGCTAAATTGCTAACTAACTTGCTAACTTGCTAACTTGCTAACTAACTTGCTAACTTGCTAACTTGCTAACTTACTTGCTAACTAACTTGCTAACTTGCAAACTTGCTAACTAACTTGCCAGCTTGCTAACTTGCTATCTTGCTAACTTGCCAACTTGCTAACTTGCTAACTTGCTAACTTGCTAACTTGCTAACTTGCTAACTTGCTAACTTGCTAACTTGCTAACTTGCTAACTTGCTAACTTGCTAACTAACTTGCTAACTTGCTAACTAACTTGCTAACTTGCTAACTAACATGCTAATTTGCTAACTAACTTGCTAACTTGCTAACTAACTTGCTAACTTGCTAACTAACTTGCTAACTAACTTGCTAACTAACTTGTTAACTTGCGAACTAACTTGCTAACTTGCTAACTTGCTAACTTGCTAACTTGCTAACTTGCTAACTTGCTAACTTGCTAACTTGCTAACTTGCCAACTTGCCAACTTGCCAACTTGCCAACTCTCCAACTTGCCAACTTGCCAACTTGCCAACTTGCCAACTTGCCAACTTGCCAACTTGCTAACTTGCCAACTTGCCAACTTGCCAACTTGCCAACTTGCTAACTTGCTAACTAACTTGCTAACTTGCTAACTTGCTAACTAACTTGCTAACTTGCTAACTTGCTAACTTGCTAACTTGCTAACTTGCTAACTTCCTAACTTGCTAACTTGCTAACTAACTTGCTAACTTGCTAACTTGCTAACTAACTTGCTAACTTGCTAACTTGCTAACTAACTTGCTAACTTACTAACTTGCTAAATTGCTAACTAACTTGCTAGCTAACTTGCTAACTTGCTAACTTGCTAACTAACTTGTCAACTTGCTAATTTGCTAACTTGCCAACTTGCCAACTTGCCAACTTGCCAACTTGCCAACTTGCCAACTTGCCAACTTGCCAACTTGCCAACTTGCTAACTTGCCAACTTGCAAACTTGCCAACTTGCCGACTTGCCAACTTACCAACTTGCCAACTTGCCAACTTGCCAACTTGCCAACTTGCCAACTTGTTAACTTGCTAACTTGCTAACTTGCTAACGGGCTAACTCGCTAACTTGCTAACTAACTTGCTAACTTGCTAACTTGCTAACTAACTTGCTAACTTGCTAACTTGCTAACTTGCTAACTTGCTAACTAACATGCTAACTTGCTAACTTGCTAACTTGCTAACTAACTTGCTAACTTGCTAACTTGCTAACTTGCTAACTTGCTAACTTGCTAACTTGCTAACTTGCTAACTTGCTAACTAACTTGCTAACTTGCTAAATTGCTAACTAACTTGCTAACTTGCTAACTTGCTAACTAACTTGCTAACTTGCTAACTTGCTAACTTACTTGCTAACTAACTTGCTAACTTGCTAACTTGCTAACTAACTTGCCAGCTTGCTAACTTGCTATCTTGCTAACTTGCCAACTTGCTAACTTGCTAACTTGCTAACTTGCTAACTTGCTAACTTGCTAACTTGCTAACTTGCTAACTAACTTGCTAACTTGCTAACTTGCTAACTTGCTAACTTGCTAACTTGCTAACTAACTTGTTAACTTGCTAACTAACTTGCTAACTTGCTAACTTGCTAACTTGCTAACTTGCTAACTAACTTGCTAACTTGCTAACTTGCTAACTTGCTAACTAACTTGCTAACTTGCTAACTAACTTGCTAACTTGCTAACTTGCTAACTTGCTAACTTGCTAACTTGCTAACTTGCTAACTTGCTAACTTGCTAACTTGCTAACTTGCCAACTTGCCAACTTGCCAACTCTCTAACTTGCCAACTTGCCAACTTGCCAACTTGCCAACTTGCCAACTTGCCAACTTGCTAACTTGCCAACTTGCCAACTTGCCAACTTGCCAACTTGCTAACTTGCTAACTAACTTGCTAACTTGCTAACTTGCTAACTAACTTGCTAACTTGCTAACTTGCTAACTTGCTAACTTGCTAACTTGCTAACTTGCTAACTTGCTAACTAACTTGCTAACTTGCTAACTTGCTAACTAACTTGCTAACTTGCTAACTTGCTAACTAACTTGCTAACTTACTAACTTGCTAACTTGCTAACTAACTTGCTAGCTAACTTGCTAACTTGCTAACTTGCTAACTAACTTGCCAACTTGCTAATTTGCCAACTTGCCAACTTGCCAACTTGCCAACTTGCCAACTTGCCAACTTGCCAACTTGCCAACTTGCCAACTTGCTAACTTGCCAACTTGCCAACTTGCCAACTTGCCAACTTGCCAACTTGCCAACTTGCCAACTTGCCAACTTGCCAACTTGCCAACTTGCCAACTTGCCAACTTGTTAACTTGCTAACTTGCTAACTTGCTAACTGGCTAACTCGCTAACTTGCTAACTAACTTGCTAACTTGCTAACTTGCTAACTTGCTAACTAACTTGCTAACTTGCTAACTTGCTAACTTGCTAACTTGCTAACTAACATGCTAACTTGCTAACTTGCTAACTAACTTGCTAACTTGCTAACTTGCTAACTTGCTAACTTGCTAACTTGCTAACTTGCTAACTTGCTAACTTGCTAACTTGCTAACAAACTTGCTAACTTGCTAAATTGCTAACTAACTTGCTAACTTGCTAACTTGCTAACTAACTTGCTAACTTGCTAACTTGCTAACTTGCTAACTTACTTGCTAACTAACTTGCTAACTTGCTAACTTGCTAACTAACTTGCCAGCTTGCTAACTTGCTATCTTGCTAACTTGCCAACTTGCTAACTTGCTAACTTGCTAACTTGCTAACTTGCTAACTTGCTAACTTGCTAACTTGCTAACTTGCTAACTTGCTAACTTGCTAACTAACTTGCTAACTTGCTAACTTGCTAACTTGCTAACTTGCTAACTAACTTGTTAACTTGCTAACTAACTTGCTAACTTGCTAACTTGCTAACTTGCTAACTTGCTAACTAATTTGCTAACTTGCTAACTTGCTAACTAACTTGCTAACTAACTTGCTAACTTGCTAACTTGCTAACTTGCTAACTTGCTAACTAACTTGCTAACTTGCTAACTTGCTAACTTGCTAACTTGCTAACTAACATGCTACCTTGCTAACTTGCTAACTTGCTAACTAACTTGCTAACTTGCTAACTTGCTAACTTGCTAACTTGCTAACTTGCTAACTTGCTAACTTGCTAACTTGCTAACTTGCTAACTAACTTGCTAACTTGCTAAATTGCTAACTAACTTGCTAACTTGCTAACTTGCTAACTAACTTGCTAACTTGCTAACTTGCTAACTTGCTAACTTACTTGCTAACTAACTTGCTAACTTGCTAACTTGCTAACTAACTTGCCAGCTTGCTAACTTGCTATCTTGCTAACTTGCCAACTTGCTAACTTAATAACTTGCTAACTTGCTAACTTGCTAACTTGCTAACTTGCTAACTTGCTAACTTGCTAACTAACTTGCTAACTTGCTAACTTGCTAACTTGCTAACTTGCTAACTTGCTAACTAACTTGTTAACTTGCTAACTAACTTGCTAACTTGCTAACTTGCTAACTTGCTAACTTGCTAACTAACTTGCTAACTTGCTAACTTGCTAACTAACTTGCTAACTAACTTGCTAACTTGCTAACTTGCTAACTAACTTGCTAACTTGCTAACTAACTTGCTAACTTGCTAACTTGCTAACTTGCTAATTTGCTAACTTGCTAACAAACTTGCTAACTTGCTAACTTGCTAACTAACTTGCCAGCTTGCTAACTTGTTAACTAACTTGCTAACTAACTTGCTAACTTGCTAACTTGCTAACTTGCTAACTAACTTGCTAACTTGTTAACTTGCTAACTAAATTGCTAACTTGCTAACTTGCTAACTTGCTAACTAACTTGCTAACTTGCTAACTTGCTAACTAACTTGCTAACTTGCTAACTAACTTGCTAACTTGCTAACTAACTTGCTAACTTGCTAACTAACTTGCTAACTTGCTAACTAACTTGCTAAATAACTTGCTATATAACTTGCTAACTTGCTAACTAACTTGCTAACTTGCTAACTTGCTAACTTGCTAACTTGCTAACTTGCTAACTTGCAAACTTGCTAACTTGCTAACTTGCTAACTTGCTAATTTGCTAACTTGCTAACTTGCTAACTTGCTAACTTGCTAACTAACTTGCTAACTTGCTAACTAACTTGCTAACTTGCTAACTAACTTGCTAATTTGCTAACTAACTTGCTAACTTGCTAACTAACTTGCTAACTTGCTAACTAACTTGCTAACTAACTTGCTAACTAACTTGCTAACTTGCTAACTTGCTAACTAACTTGCTAACTTGCTAACTTGCTAACTTGCTAACTTGCTAACTTGCTAACTTGCTAACTTGCTAACTTGCTAACTTGCTAACTTGCTAACTTGCTAACTTGCTAACTTGCTAACTTGCTAACTTGCCAACTTGACAACTTGCCAACTCTCTAACTTGCCAACTTGCCAACTTGCCAACTTGCCAACTTGCCAACTTGCCAACTTGCTAACTTGCCAACTTGCCAACTTGCCAACTTGCCAACTTGCTAACTTGCTAACTAACTTGCTAACTTGCTAACTTGCTAACTAACTTGCTAACTTGCTAACTTGCTAACTTGCTAACTTGCTAACTTGCTAACTAACTTGCTAACTTGCTAACTTGCTAACTAACTTGCTAACTTGCTAACTTGCTAACTAACTTGCTAACTTACTAACTTGCTAACTTGCTAACTAACTTGCTAGCTAACTTGCTAACTTGCTAACTTGCTAACTAACTTGCCAACTTGCTAATTTGCTAACTTGCCAACTTGCCAACTTGCCAACTTGCCAACTTGCCAACTTGCCAACTTGCCAACTTGCCAACTTGCCAGCTTGCCAACTTGCTAACTTGCCAACTTGCCAACTTGCCAACTTGCCAACTTGCCAACTTGCCAACTTGCCAACTTGCTAACTTGCCAACTTGCCAACTTGTTAACTTGCTAACTTGCTAATTTGCTAACTGGCTAACTCGCTAACTTGCTAACTAACTTGCTAACTTGCTAACTTGCTAACTTGCTAACTAACTTGCTAACTTGCTAACTTGCTAACTTGCTAACTTGCTAACTAACATGCTAACTTGCTAACTTGCTAACTTGCTAACTAACTTGCTAACTTGCTAACTTGCTAACTTGCTAACTTGCTAACTTGCTAACTTGCTAACTTGCTAACTTGCTAACTTGCTAACTAACTTGCTAACTTGCTAAATTGCTAACTAACTTGCTAACTTGCTAACTTGCAAACTAACTTGCTAACTTGCTAACTTGCTAACTTGCTAACTTACTTGCTAACTAACTTGCTATAACTAACTTGCTAACTTGCTAACTTGCTAACTAACTTGCCAGCTTGCTAACTTGCTATCTTGCTAACTTGCCAACTTGCTAACTTGCTAACTTGCTAACTTGCTAACTTGCTAACTTGCTAACTTGCTAACTTGCTAACTTGCTAACTTGCTAACTAACTTGCTAACTTGCTAACTTGCTAACTTGCTAACTTGCTAACTTGCTAACTAACTTGTTAACTTGCTAACTAACTTGCTAACTTGCTAACTTGCTAACTTGCTAACTTGCTAACTAACTTGCTAACTTGCTAACTTGCTAACTAACTTGCTAACTAATTTGCTAACTTGCTAACTTGCTAACTAACTTGCTAACTTGCTAACTTGCTAACTAACTTGCCAGCTTGCTAACTTGTTAACTAACTTGCTAACTAACTTGCTAACTTGCTAACTTGCTAACTTGCTAACTAACTTGCTAACTTGTTAACTTGCTAACTAAATTGCTAACTTGCTAACTTGCTAACTTGCTAACTAACTTGCTAACTTGCTAACTTGCTAACTAACTTGCTAACTTGCTAACTAACTTGCTAACTTGCTAACTAACTTGCTAACTTGCTAACTAACTTGCTAACTAACTTGCTAACTTGCTAACTAACTTGCTAAATAACTTGCTATATAACTTGCTAACTTGCTAACTAACTTGCTAACTTGCTAACTTGCTAACTTGCTAACTTGCTAACTTGCTAACTTGCAAACTTGCTAACTTGCTAACTTGCTAACTTGCTAATTTGCTAACTTGCTAACTTGCTAACTTGCTAACTTGCTAACTAACTTGCTAACTTGCTAACTAACTTGCTAACTTGCTAACTAACTTGCTAATTTGCTAACTAACTTGCTAACTTGCTAACTAACTTGCTAACTTGCTAACTAACTTGCTAACTAACTTGCTAACTAACTTGCTAACTTGCTAACTTGCTAACTAACTTGCTAACTTGCTAACTTGCTAACTTGCTAACTTGCTAACTTGCTAACTTGCTAACTTGCTAACTTGCTAACTTGCTAAGTTGCTAACTTGCTAACTTGCCAACTTGCCAACTTGCCAACTCTCTAACTTGCCAACTTGCCAACTTGCCAACTTGCCAACTTGCTAACTTGCCAACTTGCCAACTTGCCAACTTGCCAACTTGCTAACTTGCTAACTTGGCTACTAACTTGCTAACTTGCTAACTTGCTAACTAACTTGCTAACTTGCTAACTTGCTAACTTGCTAACTTGCTAACTTGCTAACTTGCTAACTTGCTAACTTGCTAACTAACTTGCTAACTTGCTAACTTGCTAACTAACTTGCTAACTTGCTAACTTGCTAACTAACTTGCTAACTTACTAACTTGCTAACTTGCTAACTAACTTGCTGACTAACTTGCTAACTTGCTAACTTGCTAACTAACTTGCCAACTTCCTAACTTCCTAACTTGCTAACTTGCCAACTTGCTAACTTGCTAACTTGCCAACTTGCCAACTTGCCAACTTGCCAACTTGCCAACTTGCCAACTTGCCAACTTGCTAACTTGCTAACTTGCTAACTGGCTAACTTGCTAACTTGCTAACTAACTTGCTAACTAGCTAACTTGCTAACTTACTTGCCAACTTGCTAACTTGCTTACATGCTAACTTGCCAACTTGCTAACTTGCTAACTTGCTAACTTGCCAACTTGCCAACTTGCCAACTTGCCAACTTGCCAACTTGCCAACTTGCCAACTTGCCAACTTGCCAACTTGCCAACTTGCCAACTTGCCAACTTGCCAACTTGCCAACTTGTTAACTTGCTAACTTGCTAACTTACTAACTGGCTAACTCGCTAACTTGCTAACTAACTTGCTAACTTGCTAACTTGCTAACTTGCTAACTAACTTGCTAACTTGCTAACTTGCTAACTTGCTAACTAACATGCTAACTTGCTAACTTGCTAACTAACTTGCTAACTTGTTAACTTGCTAACTAAATTGCTAACTTGCTAACTTGCTAACTTGCTAACTAACTTGCTAACTTGCTAACTTGCTAACTAACTTGCTAACTTGCTAACTAACTTGCTAACTTGCTAACTAACTTGCTAACTTGCTAACTAACTTGCTAACTTGCTAACTAACTTGCTAACTTGCTAACCAACTTGCTAAATAACTTGCTATATAACTTGCTAACTTGCTAACTAACTTGCTAACTTGCTAACTTGCTAACTTGCTAACTTGCTAACTTGCTAACTTGCAAACTTGCTAACTTGCTAACTTGCTAACTTGCTAATTTGCTAACTTGCTAACTTGCTAACTTGCTAACTTGCTAACTAACTTGCTAACTTGCTAACTAACTTGCTAACTTGCTAACTAACTTGCTAATTTGCTGACTAACTTGCTAACTTGCTAACTAACTTGCTAACTTGCTAACTAACTTGCTAACTAACTTGCTAACTAACTTGCTAACTTGCTAACTTGCTAACTAACTTGCTAACTTGCTAACTTGCTAACTTGCTAACTTGCTAACTTGCTAACTTGCTAACTTGCTAACTTGCTAACTTGCTAAGTTGCTAACTTGCTAACTTGCCAACTTGCCAACTTGCCAACTCTCTAACTTGCCAACTTGCCAACTTGCCAACTTGCCAACTTGCCAACTTGCCAACTTGCTAACTTGCCAACTTGCCAACTTGCCAACTTGCCAACTTGCTAACTTGCTAACTTGGCTACTAACTTGCTAACTTGCTAACTTGCTAACTAACTTGCTAACTTGCTAACTTGCTAACTTGCTAACTTGCTAACTTGCTAACTTGCTAACTTGCTAACTTGCTAACTTGCTAACTAACTTGCTAACTTGCTAACTTGCTAACTAACTTGCTAACTTGCTAACTTGCTAACTAACTTGCTAACTTACTAACTTGCTAACTTGCTAACTAACTTGCTGACTAACTTGCTAACTTGCTAACTTGCTAACTAACTTGCCAACTTCCTAACTTCCTAACTTGCTAACTTGCCAACTTGCTAACTTGCTAACTTGCCAACTTGCCAACTTGCCAACTTGCCAACTTGCCAACTTGCCAACTTGCCAACTTGCTAACTTGCTAACTTGCTAACTGGCTAACTTGCTAACTTGCTAACTAACTTGCTAACTAGCTAACTTGCTAACTAACTTGCCAACTTGCTAACTTGCTTACTTGCTAACTTGCCAACTTGCTAACTTGCTAACTTGCGAACTTGCCAACTTGCCAACTTGCCAACTTGCCAACTTGCCAACTTGCCAACTTGCCAACTTGCCAACTTGCCAACTTGCCAACTTGCCAACTTGCCAACTTGCCAACTTGCCAACTTGCCAACTTGTTAACTTGCTAACTTGCTAACTTACTAACTGGCTAACTCGCTAACTTGCTAACTAACTTGCTAACTTGCTAACTTGCTAACTTGCTAACTAACTTGCTAACTTGCTAACTTGCTAACTTGCTAACTAACATGCTAACTTGCTAACTTGCTAACTTGCCAACTTGCTAACTAACTTGCTAACTTGCTAACTTGCTAACTTGCTAACTTGCTAACTTGCTATCTTGCTAACTTGCTAACTTGCTAACTAACTTGCTAACTTGCTAACTTGCTAACTGACTTGCTAACTTGCTAACTTGCTAACTAACTTGCTAACTTGCTAACTTGCTAACTTGCTAACTAACTTGCTAACTTGCTAACTTGCTAACTTGCTAACTAACTTGCTAACTTGTTAACTTGCTAACTAACTTGCTAACTTGCTAACTTGCTAACTTGCTAACTAACTTGCTAACTTGCTAACTAACTTGCTAACTTGCTAACTAACTTGCTAACTTGCTAACTAACTTGCTAACTTGCTAACTAACTTGCTAACTTGCTAACTTGCTAACTAACTTGCTAACTAACTTGCTAACTAACTTGCTATCTAACTTGCTAACTTGCTAACTAACTTGCTAACTTGCTAACTAACTTGCTAACTTGCTAACTAACTTGCTAACTAACTTGCTAACTAACTTGCTAACTTGCTAAAAAACTTGCTAACTTGCTAACTTGCTAACTTGCTAACTTGCTAACTTGCCAACTTGCCAACTTGCCAACTCTCTAACTTGCCAACTTGCCAACTTGCCAACTTGCCAACTTGCCAACTTGCCAACTTGCTAACTTGCCAACTTGCCAACTTGCCAACTTGCCAACTTGCCAACTTGCCAACTTGCCAACTTGCTAACTTGCTAACTTGCTAACTTGCTAACTGGCTAACTAACTTGCTAACTTTCTAAATTGCTAACTTGCTAACTTGCTAACTAACTTGCTAACTTTCTAAATTGCTAACTTGCTAACTTGCTAACTTGCTAACTTGCCAACTTGCCAACTTGCCAACTTGCCAACTTGCCAACTTGCCAACTTGCCAACTTGCCAACTTGCCAACTTGCCAACTTGCCAACTTGCCAACTTGTCAACTTGCCAACTTTCCAACTTGATAACTTGCCAACTTGCCAACTTGCCAACTTGCCAACTTGCCAACTTGCCAACTTGCCAACTTGCCAACTTGCTAACTTGCTAACTTGCTAACTTGCTAACTTGCTAACTGGCTAACTTGCTAACTTGCTAACTAACTTGCTAACTTGCTAACTTGCTTACTTGCTAACTTGCCAACTTGCTAACTTGCTAACTTGCTAACTTGCCAACTTGCCAACTTGCCAACTTGCCAACTTGCCAACTTGCCAACTTGCCAACTTGCCAACTTGCCAACTTGCCAACTTGCCAACTTGCCAACTTGCCAACTTGCCAACTTGCCAACTTGTTAACTTGCTAACTTGCTAACTTACTAACTGGCTAACTCGCTAACTTGCTAACTAACTTGCTAACTTGCTAACTTGCTAACTAACTTGCTAACTTGCTAACTTGCTAACTTGCTAACTAACATGCTAACTTGCTAACTTGCTAACTTGCTAACTTGCTAACTAACTTGCTAACTTGCTAACTTGCTAACATGCTAACTTGCTAACTTGCTAACTTGCTAACTTGCTAACTAACTTGCTAACTTGCTAACTTGCTAACTGACTTGCTAACTTGCTAACTTGCTAACTAACTTGCTAACTTGCTAACTTGCTAACTTGCTAACTAACTTGCTAACTTGCTAACTTGCTAACTAACTTGCTAACTTGTTAACTTGCTAACTAACTTGCTAACTTGCTAACTTGCTAACTTGCTAACTAACTTGCTAACTTGCTAACTAACTTGCTAACTTGCTAACTAACTTGCTAACTTGCTAACTAACTTGCTAACTTGCTAACTAACTTGCTAACTTGCTAACTAACTTGCTAACTAACTTGCTATCTAACTTGCTAACTTGCTAACTAACTTGCTAACTTGCTAACTAACTTGCTAACTTGCTAACTAACTTGCTAACTAACTTGCTAACTAACTTGCTAACTAACTTGCTAACTTGCTAAATAACTTGCTAACTTGCTAACTTGCTAACTTGCTAACTTGCTAACTTGCTAACTTGCTAACTTGCTAACTTGCTAACTTGCTAACTTGCCAACTTGCCAACTTGCCAACTCTCTAACTTGCCAACTTGCCAACTTGCCAACTTGCCAACTTGCCAACTTGCCAACTTGCTAACTTGCCAACTTGCCAACTTGCCAACTTGCCAACTTGCCAACTTGCCAACTTGCCAACTTGCTAACTTGCTAACTTGCTAACTTGCTAACTGGCTAACTAACTTGCTAACTTTCTAAATTGCTAACTTGCTAACTTGCTAACTAACTTGCTAACTTTCTAAATTGCTAACTTGCTAACTTGCTAACTTGCTAACTTGCCAACTTGCCAACTTGCTAACTTGCCAACTTGCCAACTTGCCAACTTGCCAACTTGCCAACTTGCCAACTTGCCAACTTGCCAACTTGCCAACTTTCCAACTTGCCAACTTGCCAACTTGCCAACTTGCCAACTTGCCAACTTGCCAACTTGCCAACTTGCCAACTTGCCAACTTGCCAACTTGCTAACTTGCTAACTTGCTAACTTGCTAACTTGCTAACTTGCTAACTTGCTAACTTGCTAACTTGCTAACTGGCTAACTTGCTAACTTGCTAACTAACTTGCTAACTTGCTAACTTGCTAACTTGCTAACTAACTTGCTAACTTGCTAACTTGCTAACTTGCTAACTTGCTAACTAACTTGCTAACTTGCTAACTTGCTAACTTGCTAACTTGCGAACTTGCTAACTTGCTAACTTGCTAACTTGCTAACTTGCTAACCTGCAAACTTGCTAACTTGCTAACTTGCTAACTAACTTGATAACTTGCTAACTTGCTAACTGTCTTGCTAACTTGCTAACTTGCTAACTAACTTGCTAACTTGCTAACTTGCTAACTAACTTGCTAACTTGCTAACTTGCTAACTTGCTAACTTGCTAACTAACTTGCTAACTTGTTAACTTGCTAACTAACTTGCTAACTTGCTAACTTGCTAACTTGCTAACTTGCTAACTTACTTGCTAACTTGGTAACTTGCTAACTAACTTGCTAACTTGCTAACTATCTTGCTAACCTGCTAACTAACTTGCCAACTTGCTAACTAACTTGCTAACTTGCTAACTTGCCAACTTGCTAACTTGCTAACTTGCTAACTTGCCAACTTGCCAACTTGCCAACTTGCCAACTTGCCAACTTGCCAACTTCTCAACTTTTCAACTTGCCAACTTGCCAACTTGCCAACTTGCCAACTTGCCAACTTGCCAACTTGCCAACTTGCCAACTTGCCAACTTGCCAACTTGCCAACTTGCCAACTTGCTAACTTGCTAACTGGCTAACTTGCCAACTTGCTAACTAACTTGCTAACTTGCTAACTTGCCAACTTGCTAACTTGCTAACTTGCTAACTTGCCAACTTGCCAACTTGCCAACTTGCCAACTTGCCAACTTGCCAACTTTTCAACTTGCCAACTTGCCAACTTGCCAACTTGCCAACTTGCCAACTTGCCAACTTGCCAACTTGCCAACTTGCCAACTTGCCAACTTGCCAACTTGCCAACTTGCCAACTTGTTAACTTGCTAACTTGCTAACTTGCTAACTGGCTAACTCGCTAACTTGCTAACTAACTTGCTAACTTGCTAACTTGCTAACTTGCTAACTAACTTGCTAACTTGCTAACTTGCTAACTTGCTAACTTGCTAACTAACATGCTAACTTGCTAACTTGCTAACTTGCTAACTTGCTAACTAACTTGCTAACTTGCTAACTTGCTAACTTGCTAACTTGCTAACTTGCTAACTTGCTAACTTGCTAACTTGCTAACTTGCTAACTAACTTGCTAACTTGCTAAATTGCTAACTAACTTGCTAACTTGCTAACTTGCTAACTAACTTGCTAACTTGCTAACTTGCTAACTTGCTAACTTACTTGCTAACTAACTTGCTAACTTGCTAACTTGCTAACTAACTTGCCAACTTGCTAACTTGCTATCTTGCTAACTTGCCAACTTGCTAACTTGCTAACTTGCTAACTTGCTAACTTGCTAACTTGCTAACTTGCTAACTTGCTAACTTGCTAACTTGCTATCTAACTTGCTAACTTGCTAACTTGCTAACTTGCTAACTAACTTGCTAACTTGCTAACTTGCTAACTTGCTAACTTGCTAACTAACTTGTTAACTTGCTAACTAACTTGCTAACTTGCTAACTTGCTAACTTGCTAACTTGCTAACTAACTTGCTAACTTGCTAACTTGCTAACTAACTTGCTAACTAACTTGCTAACTTGCTAACTTGCTAACTAACTTGCTAACTTGCTAACTTGCTAACTAACTTGCTAACTTGCTAACTTGCTAACTAACTTGCTAACTAACTTGCTAACTTGCTAACTTGCTAACTAACTTGCCAGCTTGCTAACTTGTTAACTAACTTGCTAACTTGCTAACTTGCTAACTTGCTAACTAACTTGCTAACTTGTTAACTTGCTAACTAAATTGCTAACTTGCTAACTTGCTAACTTGCTAACTAACTTGCTAACTTGCTAACTTGCTAACTAACTTGCTAACTTGCTAACTAACTTGCTAACTTGCTAACTAACTTGCTAACTTGCTAACTAACTTGCTAACTTGCTAACTAACTTGCTAACTTGCTAACTAACTTGCTAAATAACTTGCTATATAACTTGCTAACTTGCTAACTAACTTGCTAACTTGCTAACTTGCTAACTGGCTAACTAACTTGCTAACTTTCTAAATTGCTAACTTGCTAACTTGCTAACTAACTTGCTAACTTTCTAAATTGCTAACTTGCTAACTTGCTAACTTGCTAACTTGCCAACTTGCCAACTTGCTAACTTGCCAACTTGCCAACTTGCCAACTTGCCAACTTGCCAACTTGCCAACTTGCCAACTTGCCAACTTGCCAACTTGCCAACTTGCCAACTTGCCAACTTGCCAACTTGCCAACTTGCCAACTTGCCAACTTGCCAACTTGCCAACTTGCTAACTTGCTAACTTGCTAACTTGCTAACTTGCTAACTTGCTAACTTGCTAACTTGCTAACTTGCTAACTGGCTAACTTGCTAACTTGCTAACTAACTTGCTAACTTGCTAACTTGCTAACTTGCTAACTAACTTGCTAACTTGCTAACTTGCTAACTTGCTAACTTGCTAACTAACTTGCTAACTTGCTAACTTGCTAACTTGCTAACTTGCTAACTAACTTGCTAACTTGCTAACTTGCGAACTTGCTAACTTGCTAACTTGCTAACTTGCTAACTTGCTAACCTGCAAACTTGCTAACTTGCTAACTTGCTAACTAACTTGATAACTTGCTAACTTGCTAACTGTCTTGCTAACTTGCTAACTTGCTAACTAACTTGCTAACTTGCGAACTTGCTAACTAACTTGCTAACTTGCTAACTTGCTAACTTGCTAACTAACTTGCTAACTTGTTAACTTGCTAACTTGCTAACTTGCTAACTTGCTAACTTGCTAACTTACTTGCTAACTTGGTAACTTGCTAACTAACTTGCTAACTTGCTAACTAACTTGCTAACTTGCTAACTAACTTGCCAACTTGCTAACTAACTTGCTAACTTGCTAACTTGCCAACTTGCTAACTTGCTAACTTGCTAACTTGCCAACTTGCCAACTTGCCAACTTGCCAACTTGCCAACTTGCCAACTTCTCAACTTTTCTAACTTGCTAACTTGCTAACTTGCTAACTTGCTAACTTGCTAACTTGCTAACTTGCTAACTAACGTGCTAACTTGCTAACTTGCTAACTTGCTAACTTGCTAACTGGCTAACTTGCTAACTTGCTAACTAACTTGCTAACTTGCTAACTTGCTAACTAACTTGCTAACTTGCTAACTTGCTAACTTGCTAACTAACTTGCTAACTTGCTAACTTGCTAACTTGCTAACTTGCTAACTAACTTCCTAACTTGCTAACTTGCTAACTTGCTAACTTGCTAACTAACTTGCTAACTTGCTAACTTGCGAACTTGCTAACTTGCTAACTTGCTAACTTGCTAACTTGCTAACCTGCAAACTTGCTAACTTGCTAACTTGCTAACTAACTTGCTAACTTGCTAACTTGCTAACTGACTTGCTAACTTGCTAACTTGCTAACTAACTTGCTAACTTGCTAACTTGCTAACTAACTTGCTAACTTGCTAACTTGCTAACTTGCTAACTAACTTGCTAACTTGTTAACTTGCTAACTAACTTGCTAACTTGCTAACTTGCTAACTTGCTAACTTGCTAACTAACTTGCTAACTTGCTAACTTGCTAACTAACTTGCTAACTTGCTAACTAACTTGCTAACTTGCTAACTAACTTGCCAACTTGCTAACTAACTTGCTAACTTGCTAACTTGCCAACTTGCTAACTTGCTAACTTGCTAACTTGCCAACTTGCCAACTTGCCAACTTGCCAACTTGCCAACTTGCCAACTTTTCAACTTTTCAACTTGCCAACTTGCCAACTTGCCAACTTGCCAACTTGCCAACTTGCCAACTTGCCAACTTGTCAACTTGCCAACTTGCCAACTTGCCAACTTGCCAACTTGCTAACTTGCTAACTGGCTAACTTGCCAACTTGCTAACTAACTTGCTAACTTGCTAACTTGCCAACTTGCTAACTTGCTAACTTGCTAACTTGCCAACTTGCCAACTTGCCAACTTGCCAACTTTTCAACTTGCCAACTTGCCAACTTGCCAACTTGCCAACTTGCCAACTTGCTAACTTGCAAACTTGCTAACTTGCTAACTGGCTAACTTGCTAACTTGCTAACTAACTTGCTAACTTGCTAACTTGCTAACTTGCTAACTAACTTGCTAACTTGCTAACTTGCTAACTTGCTAACTTGCTAACTTGCTAACTTGCTAACTAACGTGCTAACTTGCTAACTTGCTAACTTGCTAACTTGCTAACTGGCTAACTTGCTAACTTGCTAACTAACTTGCTAACTTGCTAACTTGCTAACTAACTTGCTAACTTGCTAACTTGCTAACTTGCTAACTAACTTGCTAACTTGCTAACTTGCTAACTTGCTAACTAACTTCCTAACTTGCTAACTTGCTAACTTGCTAACTTGCTAACTAACTTGCTAACTTGCTAACTTGCGAACTTGCTAACTTGCTAACTTGCTAACTTGCTAACTTGCTAACCTGCAAACTTGCTAACTTGCTAACTTGCTAACTAACTTGCTAACTTGCTAACTTGCTAACTGACTTGCTAACTTGCTAACTTGCTAACTAACTTGCTAACTTGCTAACTTGCTAACTAACTTGCTAACTTGCTAACTTGCTAACTTGCTAACTAACTTGCTAACTTGTTAACTTGCTAACTAACTTGCTAACTTGCTAACTTGCTAACTTGCTAACTTGCTAACTAACTTGCTAACTTGCTAACTTGCTAACTAACTTGCTAACTTGCTAACTAACTTGCTAACTTGCTAACTAACTTGCCAACTTGCTAACTAACTTGCTAACTTGCCAGCTTGCCAACTTGCTAACTTGCTAACTTGCTAACTTGCCAACTTGCCAACTTGCCAACTTGCCAACTTTTCAACTTTTCAACTTGCCAACTTGCCAACTTGCCAACTTGCCAACTTGCCAACTTGCCAACTTGCCAACTTGCCAACTTGCCAACTTGCCAACTTGCCAACTTGCCAACTTGCCAACTTCCTAACTTGCTAACTTGCTAACTTGCTAACTTGCTAACTAACTTGCTAACTTGCTAACTTGCTAACTTGCTAACTTGCTAACTTGCTAACTAACTTGCTAACTTGCTAACTTGCTAACTTGCTAACTTGCTAACTAACTTGCTAACTTGCTAACTTGCGAACTTGCTAACTTGCTAACTTGCTAACTTGCTAACTTGCTAACCTGCAAACTTGCTAACTTGCTAACTTGCTAACTAACTTGCAAACTTGCTAACTTGCTAACTTGCTAACTAACTTGCTAACTTGCTAACTTGCTAACTAACTTGCTAACTTGCTAACTTGCTAACTTGCTAACTAACTTGCTAACTTGTTAACTTGCTAACTAACTTGCTAACTTGCTAACTTGCTAACTTGCTAACTTGCTAACTAACTTGCTAACTTGCTAACTTGCTAACTAACTTGCTAACTTGCTAACTAACTTGCTAACTTGCTAACTAACTTGCCAACTTGCTAACTAACTTGCTAACTTGCTAACTTGCCAACTTGCTAACTTGCTAACTTGCTAACTTGCCAACTTGCCAACTTGCCAACTTGCCAACTTGCCAACTTGCCAACTTTTCAACTTTTCAACTTGCCAACTTGCCAACTTGCCAACTTGCCAACTTGCCAACTTGCCAACTTGCCAACTTGCCAACTTGTCAACTTGCCAACTTGCCAACTTGCCAACTTGCCAACTTGCTAACTTGCTAACTGGCTAACTTGCCAACTTGCTAACTAACTTGCTAACTTGCTAACTTGCCAACTTGCTAACTTGCTAACTTGCTAACTTGCCAACTTGCCAACTTGCCAACTTGCCAACTTTTCAACTTGCCAACTTGCCAACTTGCCAACTTGCCAACTTGCCAACTTGCCAACTTGCCAACTTGCTAACTTGCTAACTTGCTAACTTGCTAACTGGCTAACTTGCTAACTTGCTAACTAACTTGCTAACTTGCTAACTTGCTAACTTGCTAACTAACTTGCTAACTTGCTAACTTGCTAACTTGCTAACTTGCTAACTTGCTAACTTGCTAACTAACGTGCTAACTTGCTAACTTGCTAACTTGCTAACTTGCTAACTGGCTAACTTGCTAACTTGCTAACTAACTTGCTAACTTGCTAACTTGCTAACTAACTTGCTAACTTGCTAACTTGCTAACTTGCTAACTTGCTAACTTGCTAACTTGCTAACTAACGTGCTAACTTGCTAACTTGCTAACTTGCTAACTTGCTAACTTGCTAACTTGCTAACTAACTTGCTAACTTGCTAACTTGCTAACTGACTTGCTAACTTGCTAACTTGCTAACTAACTTGCTAACTTGCTAACTAACTTGCTAACTTGCTAACTTGCTAACTAACTTGCTAACTTGTTAACTTGCTAACTAACTTGCTAACTTGCTAACTTGCTAACTAACTTGCTAACTTGCTAACTTGCTAACTACCTTGCTAACTTGCTAACTAACTTGCTAACTTGCAAACTAACTTGCTAACTTGCTAACTAACTTGCTAACTTGCTAACTAACTTGCTAACTTGCTAACTAACTTGCTAACTTGCTAACTAACTTGCTAACTTGCTAACTTGCCAACTTGCTAACTTGCTAACTTGCTAACTTGCCAACTTGCCAACTTGCCAACTTGCCAACTTGCCAACTTGCCAACTTTTCAACTTTTCAACTTGCCAACTTGCCAACTTGCCAACTTGCCAACTTGCCAACTTGCCAACTTGCCAACTTGCCAACTTGTCAACTTGCCAACTTGCCAACTTGCCAACTTGCCAACTTGCTAACTTGCTAACTGGCTAACTTGCCAACTTGCTAACTAACTTGCTAACTTGCTAACTTGCCAACTTGCTAACTTGCTAACTTGCTAACTTGCCAACTTGCCAACTTGCCAACTTGCCAACTTTTCAACTTGCCAACTTGCCAACTTGCCAACTTGCCAACTTGCCAACTTGCTAACTTGCAAACTTGCTAACTTGCTAACTGGCTAACTTGCTAACTTGCTAACTAACTTGCTAACTTGCTAACTTGCTAACTTGCTAACTAACTTGCTAACTTGCTAACTTGCTAACTTGCTAACTTGCTAACTTGCTAACTTGCTAACTAACGTGCTAACTTGCTAACTTGCTAACTTGCTAACTTGCTAACTGGCTAACTTGCTAACTTGCTAACTAACTTGCTAACTTGCTAACTTGCTAACTAACTTGCTAACTTGCTAACTTGCTAACTTGCTAACTAACTTGCTAACTTGCTAACTTGCTAACTTGCTAACTAACTTCCTAACTTGCTAACTTGCTAACTTGCTAACTAACTTGCTAACTTGCTAACTTGCGAACTTGCTAACTTGCTAACTTGCTAACTTGCTAACTTGCTAACCTGCAAACTTGCTAACTTGCTAACTTGCTAACTAACTTGCTAACTTGCTAACTTGCTAACTGACTTGCTAACTTGCTAACTTGCTAACTAACTTGCTAACTTGCTAACTTGCTAACTAACTTGCTAACTTGCTAACTTGCTAACTTGCTAACTAACTTGCTAACTTGTTAACTTGCTAACTAACTTGCTAACTTGCTAACTTGCTAACTTGCTAACTTGCTAACTAACTTGCTAACTTGCTAACTTGCTAACTAACTTGCTAACTTGCTAACTAACTTGCTAACTTGCTAACTAACTTGCCAACTTGCTAACTAACTTGCTAACTTGCCAGCTTGCCAACTTGCTAACTTGCTAACTTGCTAACTTGCCAACTTGCCAACTTGCCAACTTGCCAACTTTTCAACTTTTCAACTTGCCAACTTGCCAACTTGCCAACTTGCCAACTTGCCAACTTGCCAACTTGCCAACTTGCCAACTTGCCAACTTGCCAACTTGCCAACTTGCCAACTTCCTAACTTGCTAACTTGCTAACTTGCTAACTTGCTAACTAACTTGCTAACTTGCTAACTTGCTAACTTGCTAACTTGCTAACTTGCTAACTAACTTGCTAACTTGCTAACTTGCTAACTTGCTAACTTGCTAACTAACTTGCTAACTTGCTAACTTGCGAACTTGCTAACTTGCTAACTTGCTAACTTGCTAACTTGCTAACCTGCAAACTTGCTAACTTGCTAACTTGCTAACTAACTTGCAAACTTGCTAACTTGCTAACTTGCTAACTAACTTGCTAACTTGCTAACTTGCTAACTAACTTGCTAACTTGCTAACTTGCTAACTTGCTAACTAACTTGCTAACTTGTTAACTTGCTAACTAACTTGCTAACTTGCTAACTTGCTAACTTGCTAACTTGCTAACTAACTTGCTAACTTGCTAACTTGCTAACTAACTTGCTAACTTGCTAACTAACTTGCTAACTTGCTAACTAACTTGCCAACTTGCTAACTAACTTGCTAACTTGCTAACTTGCCAACTTGCTAACTTGCTAACTTGCTAACTTGCCAACTTGCCAACTTGCCAACTTGCCAACTTGCCAACTTGCCAACTTTTCAACTTTTCAACTTGCCAACTTGCCAACTTGCCAACTTGCCAACTTGCCAACTTGCCAACTTGCCAACTTGCCAACTTGTCAACTTGCCAACTTGCCAACTTGCCAACTTGCCAACTTGCTAACTTGCTAACTGGCTAACTTGCCAACTTGCTAACTAACTTGCTAACTTGCTAACTTGCCAACTTGCTAACTTGCTAACTTGCTAACTTGCCAACTTGCCAACTTGCCAACTTGCCAACTTTTCAACTTGCCAACTTGCCAACTTGCCAACTTGCCAACTTGCCAACTTGCCAACTTGCCAACTTGCTAACTTGCTAACTTGCTAACTTGCTAACTGGCTAACTTGCTAACTTGCTAACTAACTTGCTAACTTGCTAACTTGCTAACTTGCTAACTAACTTGCTAACTTGCTAACTTGCTAACTTGCTAACTTGCTAACTTGCTAACTTGCTAACTAACGTGCTAACTTGCTAACTTGCTAACTTGCTAACTTGCTAACTGGCTAACTTGCTAACTTGCTAACTAACTTGCTAACTTGCTAACTTGCTAACTAACTTGCTAACTTGCTAACTTGCTAACTTGCTAACTTGCTAACTTGCTAACTTGCTAACTAACGTGCTAACTTGCTAACTTGCTAACTTGCTAACTTGCTAACTTGCTAACTTGCTAACTAACTTGCTAACTTGCTAACTTGCTAACTGACTTGCTAACTTGCTAACTTGCTAACTAACTTGCTAACTTGCTAACTAACTTGCTAACTTGCTAACTTGCTAACTAACTTGCTAACTTGTTAACTTGCTAACTAACTTGCTAACTTGCTAACTTGCTAACTAACTTGCTAACTTGCTAACTTGCTAACTACCTTGCTAACTTGCTAACTAACTTGCTAACTTGCAAACTAACTTGCTAACTTGCTAACTAACTTGCTAACTTGCTAACTAACTTGCTAACTTGCTAACTAACTTGCTAACTTGCTAACTAACTTGCTAACTAACTTGCTAACTAACTTGCTAACTAACTTGCTAACTTGCTAACTAACTTGCTAA
The DNA here is from genome assembly GCA_949752735.1 of Lumbricus terrestris. NCBI lineage: Eukaryota > Metazoa > Annelida > Clitellata > Crassiclitellata > Lumbricidae > Lumbricus > Lumbricus terrestris. The sequence goes on from OX457048.1 coordinate 42,440,947, forward strand.
CTTGCGAACTTGCTAACTTGCTAACTTGCTAACTTGCTAACTTGCTAATTTGCTAACTTGCTAACTTGCTAACTAACTTGCTAACTTGCTAACTAACTTGCTAACTTGCTAACTAACTTGCTAAATAACTTGCTATATAACTTGCTAACTTGCTAACTAACTTGCTAACTTGCTAACTTGCTAACTTGCTAACTTGCTAACTTGCTAACTTGCAAACTTGCTAACTTGCTAACTTGCTAACTTGCTAATTTGCTAACTTGCTAACTTGCTAACTTGCTAACTTGCTAACTAACTTGCTAACTTGCTAACTAACTTGCTAACTTGCTAACTAACTTGCTAATTTGCTAACTAACTTGCTAACTTGCTAACTAACTTGCTAACTTGCTAACTAACTTGCTAACTAACTTGCTGACTAACTTGCTAACTTGCTAACTTGCTAACTAACTTGCTAACTTGCTAACTTGCTAACTTGCTAACTTGCTAACTTGCTAACTTGCTAACTTGCTAACTTGCTAAGTTGCTAACTTGCTAACTTGCCAACTTGCCAACTTGCCAACTCTCTAACTTTCCAACTGGCCAACTTGCCAACTTGCCAACTTGCCAACTTGCCAACTTGCTAACTTGCCAACTTGCCAACTTGCCAACTTGCCAACTTGCTAACTTGCTAACTTGCTAACTAACTTGCTAACTTGCTAACTTGCTAACTAACTTGCTAACTTGCTAACTTGCTAACTTGCTAACTTGCTAACTAACTTGCTAACTTGCTAACTTGCTAACTAACTTGCTAACTTGCTAACTTGCTAACTTGCTAACTTGCTAACTTGCTAACTTGCTAACTTGCTAACTTGCTAACTAACTTGCTAACTTGCTAACTTGCTAACTAACTTGCTAACTTGCTAACTTGCTAACTAACTTGCTAACTTGCTAACTTGCTAACTAACTTGCTAACTTACTAACTTGCTAACTTGCTAACTAACTTGCTGACTAACTTGCTAACTTGCTAACTTGCTAACTAACTTGCCAACTTGCTAACTTCCTAACTTGCTAACTTGCCAACTTGCTAACTTGCTAACTTGCCAACTTGCCAACTTGCCAACTTGCCAACTTGCCAACTTGCCAACTTGCCAACTTGCCAACTTGCTAACTTGCTAACTTGCTAACTGGCTAACTTGCTAACTTGCTAACTAACTTGCTAACTAGCTAACTTGCTAACTAACTTGCCAACTTGCTAACTTGCTTACTTGCTAACTTGCCAACTTGCTAACTTGCTAACTTGCCAACTTGCCAACTTGCCAACTTGCCAACTTGCCAACTTGCCAACTTGCCAACTTGCCAACTTGCCAACTTGCCAACTTGCCAACTTGCCAACTTGCCAACTTGCCAACTTGCCAACTTGTTAACTTGCTAACTTGCTAACTTGCTAACTGGCTAACTCGCTAACTTGCTAACTAACTTGCTAACTTGCTAACTTGCTAACTTGCTAACTAACTTGCTAACTTGCTAACTTGCTAACTGACTTGCTAACTTGCTAACTTGCTAACTAACTTGCTAACTTGCTAACTTGCTAACTTGCTAACTAACTTGCTAACTTGCTAACTTGCTAACTTGCTAACTAACTTGCTAACTTGTTAACTTGCTAACTAACTTGCTAACTTGCTAACTTGCTAACTTGCTAACTAACTTGCTAACTTGCTAACTAACTTGCTAACTTGCTAACTAACTTGCTAACTTGCTAACTAACTTGCTAACTTGCTAACTAACTTGCTAACTTGCTAACTTGCTAACTAACTTGCTAACTAACTTGCTAACTAACTTGCTATCTAACTTGCTAACTTGCTAACTAACTTGCTAACTTGCTAACTAACTTGCTAACTTGCTAACTAACTTGCTAACTAACTTGCTAACTAACTTGCTAACTTGCTAAATAACTTGCTAACTTGCTAACTTGCTAACTTGCTAACTTGCTAACTTGCCAACTTGCCAACTTGCCAACTCTCTAACTTGCCAACTTGCCAACTTGCCAACTTGCCAACTTGCCAACTTGCCAACTTGCTAACTTGCCAACTTGCCAACTTGCCAACTTGCCAACTTGCCAACTTGCCAACTTGCCAACTTGCTAACTTGCTAACTTGCTAACTTGCTAACTGGCTAACTAACTTGCTAACTTTCTAAATTGCTAACTTGCTAACTTGCTAACTAACTTGCTAATTTTCTAAATTGCTAACTTGCTAACTTGCTAACTTGCTAACTTGCCAACTTGCCAACTTGCCAACTTGCCAACTTGCCAACTTGCCAACTTGCCAACTTGCCAACTTGCCAACTTGCCAACTTGCCAACTTGCCAACTTGCCAACTTTCCAACTTGCCAACTTGCCAACTTGCCAACTTGCCAACTTGCCAACTTGCCAACTTGCCAACTTGCCAACTTGCCAACTTGCCAACTTGCTAACTTGCTAACTTGCTAACTTGCTAACTTGCTAACTTGCTAACTGGCTAACTTGCTAACTTGCTAACTAACTTGCTAACTTGCTAACTTGCTTAGTTGCTAACTTGCCAACTTGCTAACTTGCTAACTTGCTAACTTGCCAACTTGCCAACTTGCCAACTTGCCAACTTGCCAACTTGCCAACTTGCCAACTTGCCAACTTGCCAACTTGCCAACTTGCCAACTTGCCAACTTGCCAACTTGCCAACTTGCCAACTTGCCAACTTGTTAACTTGCTAACTTGCTAACTTACTAACTGGCTAACTCGCTAACTTGCTAACTAACTTGCTAACTTGCTAACTTGCTAACTTGCTAACTAACTTGCTAACTTGCTAACTTGCTAACTTGCTAACTAACATGCTAACTTGCTAACTTGCTAACTTGCTAACTTGCTAACTAACTTGCTAACTTGCTAACTTGCTAACTTGCTAACTTGCTAACTTGCTAACTTGCTAACTTGCTAACTAACTTGCTAACTTGCTAACTTGCTAACTGACTTGCTAACTTGCTAACTTGCTAACTAACTTGCTAACTTGCTAACTTGCTAACTTGCTAACTAACTTGCTAACTTGCTAACTTGCTAACTAACTTGCTAACTTGTTAACTTGCTAACTAACTTGCTAACGTGCTAACTTGCTAACTTGCTAACTAACTTGCTAACTTGCTAACTAACTTGCTAACTTGCTAACTAACTTGCTAACTTGCTAACTAACTTGCTAACTTGCTAACTAACTTGCTAACTTGCTAACTAACTTGCTAACTAACTTGCTATCTAACTTGCTAACTTGCTAACTAACTTGCTAACTTGCTAACTAACTTGCTAACTTGCTAACTAACTTGCTAACTAACTTGCTAACTAACTTGCTAACTAACTTGCTAACTTGCTAAATAACTTGCTAACTTGCTAACTTGCTAACTTGCTAACTTGCTAACTTGCTAACTTGCTAACTTGCTAACTTGCTAACTTGCTAACTTGCCAACTTGCCAACTTGCCAACTCTCTAACTTGCCAACTTGCCAACTTGCCAACTTGCCAACTTGCCAACTTGCCAACTTGCTAACTTGCCAACTTGCCAACTTGCCAACTTGCCAACTTGCCAACTTGCCAACTTGCCAACTTGCTAACTTGCTAACTTGCTAACTTGCTAACTGGCTAACTAACTTGCTAACTTTCTAAATTGCTAACTTGCTAACTTGCTAACTAACTTGCTAACTTTCTAAATTGCTAACTTGCTAACTTGCTAACTTGCTAACTTGCCAACTTGCCAACTTGCTAACTTGCCAACTTGCCAACTTGCCAACTTGCCAACTTGCCAACTTGCCAACTTGCCAACTTGCCAACTTGCCAACTTTCCAACTTGCCAACTTGCCAACTTGCCAACTTGCCAACTTGCCAACTTGCCAACTTGCCAACTTGCCAACTTGCCAACTTGCCAACTTGCCAACTTGCTAACTTGCTAACTTGCTAACTTGCTAACTTGCTAACTTGCTAACTTGCTAACTGGCTAACTTGCTAACTTGCTAACTAACTTGCTAACTTGCTAACTTGCTAACTTGCTAACTAACTTGCTAACTTGCTAACTTGCTAACTTGCTAACTTGCTAACTAACTTGCTAACTTGCTAACTTGCTAACTTGCTAACTTGCGAACTTGCTAACTTGCTAACTTGCTAACTTGCTAACCTGCAAACTTGCTAACTTGCTAACTTGCTAACTAACTTGATAACTTGCTAACTTGCTAACTGTCTTGCTAACTTGCTAACTTGCTAACTAACTTGCTAACTTGCTAACTTGCTAACTAACTTGCTAACTTGCTAACTTGCTAACTTGCTAACTTGCTAACTAACTTGCTAACTTGTTAACTTGCTAACTAACTTGCTAACTTGCTAACTTGCTAACTTGCTAACTTGCTAACTTACTTGCTAACTTGGTAACTTGCTAACTAACTTGCTAACTTGCTAACTATCTTGCTAACCTGCTAACTAACTTGCCAACTTGCTAACTAACTTGCTAACTTGCTAACTTGCCAACTTGCTAACTTGCTAACTTGCTAACTTGCCAACTTGCCAACTTGCCAACTTGCCAACTTGCCAACTTCTCAACTTTTCAACTTGCCAACTTGCCAACTTGCCAACTTGCCAACTTGCCAACTTGCCAACTTGCCAACTTGCCAACTTGCCAACTTGCCAACTTGCCAACTTGCCAACTTGCTAACTTGCTAACTGGCTAACTTGCCAACTTGCTAACTAACTTGCTAACTTGCTAACTTGCCAACTTGCTAACTTGCTAACTTGCTAACTTGCCAACTTGCCAACTTGCCAACTTGCCAACTTGCCAACTTGCCAACTTTTCAACTTGCCAACTTGCCAACTTGCCAACTTGCCAACTTGCCAACTTGCCAACTTGCCAACTTGCCAACTTGCCAACTTGCCAACTTGCCAACTTGCCAACTTGCCAACTTGCCAACTTGCCAACTTGCCAACTTGTTAACTTGCTAACTTGCTAACTTGCTAACTGGCTAACTCGCTAACTTGCTAACTAACTTGCTAACTTGCTATCTTGCTAACTTGCTAACTAACTTGCTAACTTGCTAACTTGCTAACTTGCTAACTTGCTAACTAACATGCTAACTTGCTAACTTGCTAACTTGCTAACTTGCTAACTAACTTGCTAACTTGCTAACTTGCTAACTTGCTAACTTGCTAACTTGCTAACTTGCTAACTTGCTAACTTGCTAACTTGCTAACTAACTTGCTAACTTGCTAAATTGCTAACTAACTTGATAACTTGCTAACTTGCTAACTAACTTGCTAACTTGCTAACTTGCTAACTTGCTAACTTACTTGCTAACTAACTTGCTAACTTGCTAACTTGCTAACTAACTTGCCAACTTGCTAACTTGCTATCTTGCTAACTTGCCAACTTGCTAACTTGCTAACTTGCTAACTTGCTAACTTGCTAACTTGCTAACTTGCTAACTTGCTAACTTGCTAACTTGCTAACTAACTTGCTAACTTGCTAACTTGCTAACTTGCTAACTAACTTGCTAACTTGCTAACTTGCTAACTTGCTAACTTGCTAACTAACTTGTTAACTTGCTAACTAACTTGCTAACTTGCTAACTTGCTAACTTGCTAACTTGCTAACTAACTTGCTAACTTGCTAACTTGCTAACTAACTTGCTAACTAACTTGCTAACTTGCTAACTTGCTAACTAACTTGCTAACTTGCTAACTTGCTAACTAACTTGCTAACTTGCTAACTTGCTAACTAACTTGCTAACTAACTTGCTAACTTGCTAACTTGCTAACTAACTTGCCAGCTTGCTAACTTGTTAACTAACTTGCTAACTTGCTAACTTGCTAACTTGCTAACTAACTTGCTAACTTGTTAACTTGCTAACTAAATTGCTAACTTGCTAACTTGCTAACTTGCTAACTAACTTGCTAACTTGCTAACTTGCTAACTAACTTGCTAACTTGCTAACTAACTTGCTAACTTGCTAACTAACTTGCTAACTTGCTAACTAACTTGCTAACTTACTAACTAACTTGCTAACTTGCTAACTAACTTGCTAAATAACTTGCTATATAACTTGCTAACTTGCTAACTAACTTGCTAACTTGCTAACTTGCTAACTGGCTAACTAACTTGCTAACTTTCTAAATTGCTAACTTGCTAACTTGCTAACTAACTTGCTAACTTTCTAAATTGCTAACTTGCTAACTTGCTAACTTGCTAACTTGCCAACTTGCCAACTTGCTAACTTGCCAACTTGCCAACTTGCCAACTTGCCAACTTGCCAACTTGCCAACTTGCCAACTTGCCAACTTGCCAACTTGCCAACTTGCCAACTTGCCAACTTGCCAACTTGCCAACTTGCCAACTTGCCAACTTGCCAACCTGCCAACTTGCCAACTTGCTAACTTGCTAACTTGCTAACTTGCTAACTTGCTAACTTGCTAACTTGCTAACTGGCTAACTTGCTAACTTGCTAACTAACTTGCTAACTTGCTAACTTGCTAACTTGCTAACTAACTTGCTAACTTGCTAACTTGCTAACTTGCTAACTTGCTAACTAACTTGCTAACTTGCTAACTTGCTAACTTGCTAACTTGCTAACTAACTTGCTAACTTGCTAACTTGCGAACTTGCTAACTTGCTAACTTGCTAACTTGCTAACTTGCTAACCTGCAAACTTGCTAACTTGCTAACTTGCTAACTAACTTGATAACTTGCTAACTTGCTAACTGTCTTGCTAACTTGCTAACTTGCTAACTAACTTGCTAACTTGCTAACTTGCTAACTAACTTGCTAACTTGCTAACTTGCTAACTTGCTAACTAACTTGCTAACTTGTTAACTTGCTAACTTGCTAACTTGCTAACTTGCTAACTTGCTAACTTACTTGCTAACTTGGTAACTTGCTAACTAACTTGCTAACTTGCTAACTAACTTGCTAACTTGCTAACTAACTTGCCAACTTGCTAACTAACTTGCTAACTTGCTAACTTGCCAACTTGCTAACTTGCTAACTTGCTAACTTGCCAACTTGCCAACTTGCCAACTTGCCAACTTGCCAACTTGCCAACTTCTCAACTTTTCTAACTTGCTAACTTGCTAACTTGCTAACTTGCTAACTTGCTAACTTGCTAACTTGCTAACTAACGTGCTAACTTGCTAACTTGCTAACTTGCTAACTGGCTAACTTGCTAACTTGCTAACTAACTTGCTAACTTGCTAACTTGCTAACTAACTTGCTAACTTGCTAACTTGCTAACTTGCTAACTAACTTGCTAACTTGCTAACTTGCTAACTTGCTAACTTGCTAACTAACTTCCTAACTTGCTAACTTGCTAACTTGCTAACTTGCTAACTAACTTGCTAACTTGCTAACTTGCGAACTTGCTAACTTGCTAACTTGCTAACTTGCTAACTTGCTAACCTGCAAACTTGCTAACTTGCTAACTTGCTAACTAACTTGCTAACTTGCTAACTTGCTAACTGACTTGCTAACTTGCTAACTTGCTAACTAACTTGCTAACTTGCTAACTTGCTAACTAACTTGCTAACTTGCTAACTTGCTAACTTGCTAACTAACTTGCTAACTTGTTAACTTGCTAACTAACTTGCTAACTTGCTAACTTGCTAACTTGCTAACTTGCTAACTAACTTGCTAACTTGCTAACTTGCTAACTAACTTGCTAACTTGCTAACTAACTTGCTAACTTGCTAACTAACTTGCCAACTTGCTAACTAACTTGCTAACTTGCTAACTTGCCAACTTGCTAACTTGCTAACTTGCTAACTTGCCAACTTGCCAACTTGCCAACTTGCCAACTTGCCAACTTGCCAACTTTTCAACTTTTCAACTTGCCAACTTGCCAACTTGCCAACTTGCCAACTTGCCAACTTGCCAACTTGCCAACTTGCCAACTTGTCAACTTGCCAACTTGCCAACTTGCCAACTTGCTAACTTGCTAACTGGCTAACTTGCCAACTTGCTAACTAACTTGCTAACTTGCTAACTTGCCAACTTGCTAACTTGCTAACTTGCTAACTTGCCAACTTGCCAACTTGCCAACTTGCCAACTTTTCAACTTGCCAACTTGCCAACTTGCCAACTTGCCAACTTGCCAACTTGCCAACTTGCCAACTTGCTAACTTGCAAACTTGCTAACTTGCTAACTGGCTAACTTGCTAACTTGCTAACTAACTTGCTAACTTGCTAACTTGCTAACTTGCTAACTAACTTGCTAACTTGCTAACTTGCTAACTTGCTAACTTGCTAACTTGCTAACTTGCTAACTAACGTGCTAACTTGCTAACTTGCTAACTTGCTAACTTGCTAACTGGCTAACTTGCTAACTTGCTAACTAACTTGCTAACTTGCTAACTTGCTAACTAACTTGCTAACTTGCTAACTTGCTAACTTGCTAACTAACTTGCTAACTTGCTAACTTGCTAACTTGCTAACTTGCTAACTAACTTCCTAACTTGCTAACTTGCTAACTTGCTAACTTGCTAACTAACTTGCTAACTTGCTAACTTGCGAACTTGCTAACTTGCTAACTTGCTAACTTGCTAACTTGCTAACCTGCAAACTTGCTAACTTGCTAACTTGCTAACTAACTTGCTAACTTGCTAACTTGCTAACTGACTTGCTAACTTGCTAACTTGCTAACTAACTTGCTAACTTGCTAACTTGCTAACTAACTTGCTAACTTGCTAACCTGCTAACTTGCTAACTAACTTGCTAACTTGTTAACTTGCTAACTAACTTGCTAACTTGCTAACTTGCTAACTTGCTAACTTGCTAACTAACTTGCTAACTTGCTAACTTGCTAACTAACTTGCTAACTTGCTAACTAACTTGCTAACTTGCTAACTAACTTGCCAACTTGCTAACTAACTTGCTAACTTGCCAGCTTGCCAACTTGCTAACTTGCTAACTTGCTAACTTGCCAACTTGCCAACTTGCCAACTTGCCAACTTTTCAACTTTTCAACTTGCCAACTTGCCAACTTGCCAACTTGCCAACTTGCCAACTTGCCAACTTGCCAACTTGCCAACTTGCCAACTTGCCAACTTGCCAACTTGCCAACTTGCCAACTTCCTAACTTGCTAACTTGCTAACTTGCTAACTTGCTAACTAACTTGCTAACTTGCTAACTTGCTAACTTGCTAACTTGCTAACTTGCTAACTAACTTGCTAACTTGCTAACTTGCTAACTTGCTAACTTGCTAACTAACTTGCTAACTTGCTAACTTGCGAACTTGCTAACTTGCTAACTTGCTAACTTGCTAACTTGCTAACCTGCAAACTTGCTAACTTGCTAACTTGCTAACTAACTTGCAAACTTGCTAACTTGCTAACTTGCTAACTAACTTGCTAACTTGCTAACTTGCTAACTAACTTGCTAACTTGCTAACTTGCTAACTTGCTAACTAACTTGCTAACTTGTTAACTTGCTAACTAACTTGCTAACTTGCTAACTTGCTAACTTGCTAACTTGCTAACTAACTTGCTAACTTGCTAACTTGCTAACTAACTTGCTAACTTGCTAACTAACTTGCTAACTTGCTAACTAACTTGCCAACTTGCTAACTAACTTGCTAACTTGCTAACTTGCCAACTTGCTAACTTGCTAACTTGCTAACTTGCCAACTTGCCAACTTGCCAACTTGCCAACTTGCCAACTTGCCAACTTTTCAACTTTTCAACTTGCCAACTTGCCAACTTGCCAACTTGCCAACTTGCCAACTTGCCAACTTGCCAACTTGCCAACTTGTCAACTTGCCAACTTGCCAACTTGCCAACTTGCCAACTTGCTAACTTGCTAACTGGCTAACTTGCCAACTTGCTAACTAACTTGCTAACTTGCTAACTTGCCAACTTGCTAACTTGCTAACTTGCTAACTTGCCAACTTGCCAACTTGCCAACTTGCCAACTTTTCAACTTGCCAACTTGCCAACTTGCCAACTTGCCAACTTGCCAACTTGCCAACTTGCCAACTTGCTAACTTGCTAACTTGCTAACTTGCTAACTGGCTAACTTGCTAACTTGCTAACTAACTTGCTAACTTGCTAACTTGCTAACTTGCTAACTAACTTGCTAACTTGCTAACTTGCTAACTTGCTAAATTGCTAACTTGCTAACTAACTTGCTAACTTGCTAACTTACTTGCTAACTAACTTGCTAACTTGCTAACTTGCTAACTAACTTGCTAACTTGCTAACTTGCTAACTAACTTGCTAACTTGCTAACTTGCTAACTTGCTAACTAACTTGCTAACTAACTTGCTAACTTGGTAACTTGCTAACTAACTTGCCAGCTTGCTAACTTGTTAACTAACTTGCTAACTTGCTAACTTGCTAACTTGCTAACTAACTTGCTAACTTGTTAACTTGCTAACTAAATTGCTAACTTGCTAACTTGCTAACTTGCTAACTAACTTGCTAACTTGCTAACTTGCTAACTAACTTGCTAACTTGCTAACTAACTTGCTAACTTGCTAACTAACTTGCTAACTTGCTAACTAACTTGCTAACTTGCTAACTAACTTGCTAACTTGCTAACTAACTTGTTAAATAACTTGCTATATAACTTGCTAACTTGCTAACTAACTTGCTAACTTGCTAACGTGCTAACTTGCTAACTAACTTGCTAACTTGCAAACTAACTTGCTAACTTGCTAACTTGCTAACTTGCTAATTTGCTAACTTGCTAACTTGCTAACTTGCTAACTTGCTAACTAACTTGCTAACTTGCTAACTTGCTAACTTGCTAACTAACATGCTAACTTGCTAACTTGCTAACTTGCTAACTTGCTAACTAACTTGCTAACTAACTTGCTAACTAACTTGCTAACTTGCTAACTTGCTAACTAACTTGCTAACTTGCTAACTTGCTAACTTGCTAACTTGCTAACTTGCTAACTTGCTAACTTGCTAAGTTGCTAACTTGCTAACTTGCCAACTTGCCAACTTGCCATTCTCTAACTTGCCAACTTGCCAACTTGCCAACTTGCCAACTTGCCAACTTGCCAACTTGCTAACTTGCCAACTTGCCAACTTGCCAACTTGCCAACTTGCTAACTTGCTAACTTGCTAACTAACTTGCTAACTTGCTAACTTGCTAACTAACTTGCTAACTTGCTAACTTGCTAACTTGCTAACTTGCTAACTTGCTAACTTGCTAACTTGCTAACTAACTTGCTAACTTGCTAACTTGCTAACTAACTTGCTAACTTGCTAACTTGCTAACTAACTTGCTAACTTACTAACTTGCTAACTTGCTAACTAACTTGCTGACTAACTTGCTAACTTGCTAACTAACTTGCCAACTTGCTAACTTCCTAACTTGCTAACTTGCCAACTTGCTAACTTGCTAACTTGCCAACTTGCCAACTTGCCAACTTGCCAACTTGCCAACTTGCCAACTTGCCAACTTGCCAACTTGCCAACTTGCTAACTTGCTAACTTGCTAACTGGCTAACTTGCTAACTTGCTAACTAACTTGCTAACTAGCTAACTTGCTAACCAACTTGCCAACTTGCTAACTTGCTTACTTGCTAACTTGCCAACTTGCTAACTTGCTAACTTACTAACGGGCTAACTCGCTAACTTGCCAACTAACTTGCTAACTTGCTAACTTGCTAACTTGCTAACTAACTTGCTAACTTGCTAACTTGCTAACTTGCTAACTAACATGCTAACTTGCTAACTTGCTAACTTGCTAACTTGCTAACTAACTTGCTAACTTGCTAACTTGCTAACTTGCTAACTTGCTAACTTGCTAACTAACTTGCTAACTTGCTAACTTGCTAACTTGCTAACTAACCTGCTAACTTGTTAACTTGCTAACTAACTTGCTAACTTGCTAACTTGCTAACTTGCTAACTAACTTGCTAACTTGCTAACTAACTTGCTAACTTGCTAACTAACTTGCTAACTTGCTAACTTGCTAACTAACTTGCTAACTTGCTAACTAACTTGCTAACTAACTTGCTATCTAACTTGCTAACTTGCTAACTAACTTGCTAACTTGCTAACTAACTTGCTAACTTGCTAACTAACTTGCTAACTAACTTGCTAACTAACTTGCTAACTTGCTAAATAACTTGCTAACTTGCTAACTTGCTAACTTGCTAACTTGCTAACTTGCTAACTTGCTAACTTGCTAACTTGCCAACTTGCCAACTTGCCAACTCTCTAACTTGCCAACTTGCCAACTTGCCAACTTGCCAACTTGCCAACTTGCCAACTTGCTAACTTGCCAACTTGCCAACTTGCCAACTTGCCAACTGGCCAACTTGCCAACTTGCCAACTTGCTAACTTGCTAACTTGCTAACTTGCTAACTTGCTAACTGGCTAACTTGCTAACTTGCTAACTAACTTGCTAACTTGCTAACTTGCTAACTAACTTGCTAACTTTCTAAATTGCTAACTTGCTAACTTGCTAACTTGCTAACTTGCTAACTTGCTCACTTGCCAACTTGCCAACTTGCCAACTTGCCAACTTGCCAACTTGCCAACTTGCCAACTTGCCAACTTGCCAACTTGCCAACTTGCCAGCTTGCCAACTTGCCAACTTGCCAACTTGCCAACTTGCTAACTTGCTAACTTGCTAACTTGCTAACTTGCTAACTGGCTAACTTGCTAACTTGCTAACTAACTTGCTAACTTGCTAACTTGCTAACTTGCTAACTAACTTGCTAACTTGCTAACTTGCTAACTTGCTAACTTGCTAACTAACTTCCTAACTTGCTAACTTGCTAACTTGCTAACTTGCTAACTAACTTGCTAACTTGCTAACTTGCGAACTTGCTAACTTGCTAACTTGCTAACTTGCTAACTTGCTAACCTGCAAACTTGCTAACTTGCTAACTTGCTAACTAACTTGCTAACTTGCTAACTTGCTAACTGACTTGCTAACTTGCTAACTTGCTAAATCAACTAGCTAACTTGCTAACTTGCTAACTAACTTGCTAACTTGCGAACTTGCTAACTTGCTAACTAACTTGCTAACTTGTTAACTTGCTAACTAACTTGCTAACTTGCTAACTTGCTAACTTGCTAACTTGCTAACTAACTTGCTAACTTGCTAACTTGCTAACTAACTTGCTAACTTGCTAACTAACTTGCTAACTTGCTAACTAACTTGCCAACTTGCTAACTAACTTGCTAACTTGCCAGCTTGCCAACTTGCTAACTTGCTAACTTGCTAACTTGCCAACTTGCCAACTTGCCAACTTGCCAACTTGCCAACTTTTCAACTTTTCAACTTGCCAACTTGCCAACTTGCCAACTTGCCAACTTGCCAACTTGCCAACTTGCCAACTTGCCAACTTGCCAACTTGCCAACTTGCCAACTTGCCAACTTGCCAACTTCCTAACTTGCTAACTTGCTAACTTGCTAACTTGCTAACTAACTTGCTAACTTGCTAACTTGCTAACTTGCTAACTTGCTAACTAACTTGCTAACTTGCTAACTTGCTAACTTGCTAACTTGCTAACTAACTTGCTAACTTGCTAACTTGCGAACTTGCTAACTTGCTAACTTGCTAACTTGCTAACTTGCTAACCTGCAAACTTGCTAACTTGCTAACTTGCTAACTAACTTGCTAACTTGCTAACTTGCTAACTTGCTAACTAACTTGCTAACTTGCTAACTTGCTAACTAACTTGCTAACTTGCTAACTTGCTAACTTGCTAACTAACTTGCTAACTTGTTAACTTGCTAACTAACTTGCTAACTTGCTAACTTGCTAACTTGCTAACTTGCTAACTAACTTGCTAACTTGCTAACTTGCTAACTAACTTGCTAACTTGCTAACTAACTTGCTAACTTGCTAACTAACTTGCCAACTTGCTAACTAACTTGCTAACTTGCTAACTTGCCAACTTGCTAACTTGCTAACTTGCTAACTTGCCAACTTGCCAACTTGCCAACTTGCCAACTTGCCAACTTGCCAACTTTTCAACTTTTCAACTTGCCAACTTGCCAACTTGCCAACTTGCCAACTTGCCAACTTGCCAACTTGCCAACTTGCCAACTTGTCAACTTGCCAACTTGCCAACTTGCCAACTTGCCAACTTGCTAACTTGCTAACTGGCTAACTTGCCAACTTGCTAACTAACTTGCTAACTTGCTAACTTGCCAACTTGCTAACTTGCTAACTTGCTAACTTGCCAACTTGCCAACTTGCCAACTTGCCAACTTTTCAACTTGCCAACTTGCCAACTTGCCAACTTGCCAACTTGCCAACTTGCCAACTTGCCAACTTGCTAACTTGCTAACTTGCTAACTTGCTAACTGGCTAACTTGCTAACTTGCTAACTAACTTGCTAACTTGCTAACTTGCTAACTTGCTAACTAACTTGCTAACTTGCTAACTTGCTAACTTGCTAACTTGCTAACTTGCTAACTTGCTAACTAACGTGCTAACTTGCTAACTTGCTAACTTGCTAACTTGCTAATTTGCTAACTAACTTGCTAACTTGCTAACTTGCTAACTTGCTAACTTGCTAACTTGCCAACTTGCCAACTTGCTAACTTGCTAACTTGCTAACTTGCTAACTGGCTAACTTGCTAACTTGCTAACTAACTTGCTAACTTGCTAACTTGCTAACTTGCTAACTAACTTGCTAACTTTCTAACTTGCTAACTTCCTAACTTGCTAACTTGCTAACTTGCTAACTTGCTAACTAACTTGCTAACTTGCTAACTTGCTAACTGACTTGCTAACTTGCTAACTTGCTAACTAACTTGCTAACTTGCTAACTTGCTAACTTGCTAACTAACTTGCTAACTTACTAACTTGCTAACTTGCTAACTAACTTGCTGACTAACTTGCTAACCTGCTAACTTGCTAACTAACTTGCCAACTTGCTAACTTCCTAACTTGCTAACTTGCCAACTTGCTAACTTGCCAACTTGCCAACTTGCCAACTTGCCAACTTGCCAACTTGCCAACTTGCCAACTTGCCAACTTGCCAACTTGCTAACTTGCTCACTGGCTAACTTGCTAACTTGCTAACTAACTTGCTAACTAGCTAACTTGCTAACTAACTTGCCAACTTGCTAACTTGCTTACTTGCTAACTTGCCAACTTGCTAACTTGCTAACTTGCCAACTTGCCAACTTGCCAACTTGCCAACTTGCCAACTTGCCAACTTGCCAACTTGCCAACTTGCCAACTTGCCAACTTGCCAACTTGCCAACTTGCCAACTTGCCAACTTGCCAACTTGCCAACTTGTTAACTTGCTAACTTGCTAACTTGCTAACTGGCTAACTCGCTAACTTGCTAACTAACTTGCTAACTTGCTAACTTGCTAACTAACTTGCTAACTTGCTAACTTGCTAACTTGCTAACTAACTTGCTAACTTGTTAACTTGCTAACTAACTTGCTAACTTGCTAACTTGCTAACTTGCTAACTTGCTAACTAACTTGCTAACTTGCTAACTTGCTAACTAACTTGCTAACTTGCTAACTAACTTGCTAACTTGCTAACTAACTTGCCAACTTGCTAACTAACTTGCTAACTTGCCAGCTTGCCAACTTGCTAACTTGCTAACTTGCTAACTTGCCAACTTGCCAACTTGCCAACTTGCCAACTTGCCAACTTTTCAACTTTTCAACTTGCCAACTTGCCAACTTGCCAACTTGCCAACTTGCCAACTTGCCAACTTGCCAACTTGCCAACTTGCCAACTTGCCAACTTGCCAACTTGCCAACTTGCCAACTTCCTAACTTGCTAACTTGCTAACTTGCTAACTTGCTAACTAACTTGCTAACTTGCTAACTTGCTAACTTGCTAACTTGCTAACTAACTTGCTAACTTGCTAACTTGCTAACTTGCTAACTTGCTAACTAACTTGCTAACTTGCTAACTTGCGAACTTGCTAACTTGCTAACTTGCTAACTTGCTAACTTGCTAACCTGCAAACTTGCTAACTTGCTAACTTGCTAACTAACTTGCTAACTTGCTAACTTGCTAATTTGCTATCTAACTTGCTAACTTGCTAACTTGCTAACTAACTTGCTAACTTGCTAACTTGCTAACTTGCTAACTAACTTGCTAACTTGTTAACTTGCTAACTAACTTGCTAACTTGCTAACTTGCTAACTTGCTAACTTGCTAACTAACTTGCTAACTTGCTAACTTGCTAACTAACTTGCTAACTTGCTAACTAACTTGCTAACTTGCTAACTAACTTGCCAACTTGCTAACTAACTTGCTAACTTGCTAACTTGCCAACTTGCTAACTTGCTAACTTGCTAACTTGCCAACTTGCCAACTTGCCAACTTGCCAACTTGCCAACTTGCCAACTTTTCAACTTTTCAACTTGCCAACTTGCCAACTTGCCAACTTGCCAACTTGCCAACTTGCCAACTTGCCAACTTGCCAACTTGTCAACTTGCCAACTTGCCAACTTGCCAACTTGCCAACTTGCTAACTTGCTAACTGGCTAACTTGCCAACTTGCTAACTAACTTGCTAACTTGCTAACTTGCCAACTTGCTAACTTGCTAACTTGCTAACTTGCCAACTTGCCAACTTGCCAACTTGCCAACTTTTCAACTTGCCAACTTGCCAACTTGCCAACTTGCCAACTTGCCAACTTGCCAACTTGCCAACTTGCTAACTTGCTAACTTGCTAACTTGCTAACTGGCTAACTTGCTAACTTGCTAACTAACTTGCTAACTTGCTAACTTGCTAACTTGCTAACTAACTTGCTAACTTGCTAACTTGCTAACTTGCTAACTTGCTAACTTGCTAACTTGCTAACTAACGTGCTAACTTGCTAACTTGCTAACTTGCTAACTTGCTAATTTGCTAACTAACTTGCTAACTTGCTAACTTGCTAACTTGCTAACTTGCTAACTTGCCAACTTGCCAACTTGCTAACTTGCTAACTTGCTAACTTGCTAACTGGCTAACTTGCTAACTTGCTAACTAACTTGCTAACTTGCTAACTTGCTAACTTGCTAACTAACTTGCTAACTTTCTAACTTGCTAACTTCCTAACTTGCTAACTTGCTAACTTGCTAACTTGCTAACTAACTTGCTAACTTGCTAACTTGCTAACTGACTTGCTAACTTGCTAACTTGCTAACTAACTTGCTAACTTGCTAACTTGCTAACTTGCTAACTAACTTGCTAACTTACTAACTTGCTAACTTGCTAACTAACTTGCTGACTAACTTGCTAACCTGCTAACTTGCTAACTAACTTGCCAACTTGCTAACTTCCTAACTTGCTAACTTGCCAACTTGCTAACTTGCCAACTTGCCAACTTGCCAACTTGCCAACTTGCCAACTTGCCAACTTGCCAACTTGCCAACTTGCCAACTTGCTAACTTGCTCACTGGCTAACTTGCTAACTTGCTAACTAACTTGCTAACTAGCTAACTTGCTAACTAACTTGCCAACTTGCTAACTTGCTTACTTGCTAACTTGCCAACTTGCTAACTTGCTAACTTGCCAACTTGCCAACTTGCCAACTTGCCAACTTGCCAACTTGCCAACTTGCCAACTTGCCAACTTGCCAACTTGCCAACTTGCCAACTTGCCAACTTGCCAACTTGCCAACTTGCCAACTTGCCAACTTGTTAACTTGCTAACTTGCTAACTTGCTAACTGGCTAACTCGCTAACTTGCTAACTAACTTGCTAACTTGCTAACTTGCTAACTAACTTGCTAACTTGCTAACTTGCTAACTTGCTAACTTGCTAACTAACATGCTAACTTGCTAACTTGCTAACTTGCTAACTTGCTAACTAACTTGCTAACTTGCTAACTTGCTAACTTGTTAACTTGCTAACTTGCTAACTTGCTAACTTGCTAACTTGCTAACTTGCTAACTAACTTGCTAACTTGCTAAATTGCTAACTAATTTGCTAACTTGCTAACTTGCTAACTAACTTGCTAACTTGCTAACTTGCTAACTTGCTAACTTACTTGCTAACTAACTTGCTAACTTGCTAACTTGCTAACTAACTTGCCAACTTGCTAACTTGCTAACTTGCTAACTTGCTAACTTGCTAACTTGCTAACTTGCTAAGTTGCTAACTTGCTAACTTGCTAACTAACTTGCTAACTTGCTAACTTGCTAACTTGCTAACTAACTTGCTAACTTGCTAACTTGCTAACTTGCTAACTTGCTAACTTGCTAACTAACTTGTTAACTTGCTAACTAACTTGCTAACTTGCTAACTTGCTAACTTGCTAACTTGCTAACTTGCTAACTAACTTGCTAACTTGCTAACTTACTTGCTAACTAACTTGCTAACTTGCTAACTTGCTAACTAACTTGCTAACTTGCTAACTTGCTAACTAACTTGCTAACTTGCTAACTTGCTAACTTGCTAACTAACTTGCTAACTAACTTGCTAACTTGGTAACTTGCTAACTAACTTGCCAGCTTGCTAACTTGTTAACTAACTTGCTAACTTGCTAACTTGCTAACTTGCTAACTAACTTGCTAACTTGTTAACTTGCTAACTAAATTGCTAACTTGCTAACTTGCTAACTTGCTAACTAACTTGCTAACTTGCTAACTTGCTAACTAACTTGCTAACTTGCTAACTAACTTGCTAACTTGCTAACTAACTTGCTAACTTGCTAACTAACTTGCTAACTTGCTAACTAACTTGCTAACTTGCTAACTAACTTGTTAAATAACTTGCTATATAACTTGCTAACTTGCTAACTAACTTGCTAACTTGCTAACGTGCTAACTTGCTAACTTGCTAACTTGCTAACTTGCTAACTTGCAAACTTGCTAACTTGCTAACTTGCTAACTTGCTAATTTGCTAACTTGCTAACTTGCTAACTTGCTAACTTGCTAACTAACTTGCTAACTTGCTAACTTGCTAACTTGCTAACTTGCTAACTAACATGCTAACTTGCTAACTTGCTAACTTGCTAACTTGCTAACTAACTTGCTAACTAACTTGCTAACTAACTTGCTAACTTGCTAACTTGCTAACTAACTTGCTAACTTGCTAACTTGCTAACTTGCTAACTTGCTAACTTGCTAACTTGCTAACTTGCTAAGTTGCTAACTTGCTAACTTGCCAACTTGCCAACTTGCCATTCTCTAACTTGCCAACTTGCCAACTTGCCAACTTGCCAACTTGCCAACTTGCTAACTTGCCAACTTGCCAACTTGCCAACTTGCCAACTTGCTAACTTGCTAACTTGCTAACTAACTTGCTAACTTGCTAACTTGCTAACTAACTTGCTAACTTGCTAACTTGCTAACTTGCTAACTTGCTAACTTGCTAACTTGCTAACTTGCTAACTAACTTGCTAACTTGCTAACTTGCTAACTAACTTGCTAACTTGCTAACTTGCTAACTAACTTGCTAACTTACTAACTTGCTAACTTGCTAACTAACTTGCTGACTAACTTGCTAACTTGCTAACTAACTTGCCAACTTGCTAACTTCCTAACTTGCTAACTTGCCAACTTGCTAACTTGCTAACTTGCCAACTTGCCAACTTGCCAACTTGCCAACTTGCCAACTTGCCAACTTGCCAACTTGCCAACTTGCTAACTTGCTAACTTGCTAACTGGCTAACTTGCTAACTTGCTAACTAACTTGCTAACTAGCTAACTTGCTAACCAACTTGCCAACTTGCTAACTTGCTTACTTGCTAACTTGCCAACTTGCTAACTTGCTAACTTACTAACGGGCTAACTCGCTAACTTGCTAACTAACTTGCTAACTTGCTAACTTGCTAACTTGCTAACTAACTTGCTAACTTGCTAACTTGCTAACTTGCTAACTAACATGCTAACTTGCTAACTTGCTAACTTGCTAACTTGCTAACTAACTTGCTAACTTGCTAACTTGCTAACTTGCTAACTTGCTAACTTGCTAACTAACTTGCTAACTTGCTAACTTGCTAACTTGCTAACTAACCTGCTAACTTGTTAACTTGCTAACTAACTTGCTAACTTGCTAACTTGCTAACTTGCTAACTAACTTGCTAACTTGCTAACTAACTTGCTAACTTGCTAACTAACTTGCTAACTTGCTAACTTGCTAACTAACTTGCTAACTTGCTAACTAACTTGCTAACTAACTTGCTATCTAACTTGCTAACTTGCTAACTAACTTGCTAACTTGCTAACTAACTTGCTAACTTGCTAACTAACTTGCTAACTAACTTGCTAACTAACTTGCTAACTTGCTAAATAACTTGCTAACTTGCTAACTTGCTAACTTGCTAACTTGCTAACTTGCTAACTTGCTAACTTGCTAACTTGCCAACTTGCCAACTTGCCAACTCTCTAACTTGCCAACTTGCCAACTTGCCAACTTGCCAACTTGCCAACTTGCCAACTTGCTAACTTGCCAACTTGCCAACTTGCCAACTTGCCAACTGGCCAACTTGCCAACTTGCCAACTTGCTAACTTGCTAACTTGCTAACTTGCTAACTGGCTAACTTGCTAACTTGCTAACTAACTTGCTAACTTGCTAACTTGCTAACTAACTTGCTAACTTTCTAAATTGCTAACGTGCTAACTTGCTAACTTGCTAACTTGCTAACTTGCTCACTTGCCAACTTGCCAACTTGCCAACTTGCCAACTTGCCAACTTGCCAACTTGCCAACTTGCCAACTTGCCAACTTGCCAACTTGCCAACTTGCCAACTTGCCAACTTGCCAACTTGCCAACTTGCCAACTTGCTAACTTGCTAACTTGCTAACTTGCTAACTTGCTAACTGGCTAACTTGCTAACTTGCTAACTAACTTGCTAACTCGCTAACTTGCTAACTTGCTAACTAACTTGCTAACTTGCTAACTTGCTAACTTGCTAACTTGCTAACTAACTTCCTAACTTGCTAACTTGCTAACTTGCTAACTTGCTAACTAACTTGCTAACTTGCTAACTTGCGAACTTGCTAACTTGCTAACTTGCTAACTTGCTAACTTGCTAACCTGCAAACTTGCTAACTTGCTAACTTGCTAACTAACTTGCTAACTTGCTAACTTGCTAACTGACTTGCTAACTTGCTAACTTGCTAACTAACTTGCTAACTTGCTAACTTGCTAACTAACTTGCTAACTTGCTAACTTGCTAACTTGCTAACTAACTTGCTAACTTGTTAACTTGCTAACTAACTTGCTAACTTGCTAACTTGCTAACTTGCTAACTTGCTAACTAACTTGCTAACTTGCTAACTTGCTAACTAACTTGCTAACTTGCTAACTAACTTGCTAACTTGCTAACTAACTTGCCAACTTGCTAACTAACTTGCTAACTTGCCAGCTTGCCAACTTGCTAACTTGCTAACTTGCTAACTTGCCAACTTGCCAACTTGCCAACTTGCCAACTTGCCAACTTTTCAACTTTTCAACTTGCCAACTTGCCAACTTGCCAACTTGCCAACTTGCCAACTTGCCAACTTGCCAACTTGCCAACTTGCCAACTTGCCAACTTGCCAACTTGCCAACTTGCCAACTTCCTAACTTGCTAACTTGCTAACTTGCTAACTTGCTAACTAACTTGCTAACTTGCTAACTTGCTAACTTGCTAACTTGCTAACTAACTTGCTAACTTGCTAACTTGCTAACTTGCTAACTTGCTAACTAACTTGCTAACTTGCTAACTTGCGAACTTGCTAACTTGCTAACTTGCTAACTTGCTAACTTGCTAACCTGCAAACTTGCTAACTTGCTAACTTGCTAACTAACTTGCTAACTTGCTAACTTGCTAACTTGCTAACTAACTTGCTAACTTGCTAACTTGCTAACTAACTTGCTAACTTGCTAACTTGCTAACTTGCTAACTAACTTGCTAACTTGTTAACTTGCTAACTAACTTGCTAACTTGCTAACTTGCTAACTTGCTAACTTGCTAACTAACTTGCTAACTTGCTAACTTGCTAACTAACTTGCTAACTTGCTAACTAACTTGCTAACTTGCTAACTAACTTGCCAACTTGCTAACTAACTTGCTAACTTGCTAACTTGCCAACTTGCTAACTTGCTAACTTGCTAACTTGCCAACTTGCCAACTTGCCAACTTGCCAACTTGCCAACTTGCCAACTTTTCAACTTTTCAACTTGCCAACTTGCCAACTTGCCAACTTGCCAACTTGCCAACTTGCCAACTTGCCAACTTGTCAACTTGCCAACTTGCCAACTTGCCAACTTGCCAACTTGCTAACTTGCTAACTGGCTAACTTGCCAACTTGCTAACTAACTTGCTAACTTGCTAACTTGCCAACTTGCTAACTTGCTAACTTGCTAACTTGCCAACTTGCCAACTTGCCAACTTGCCAACTTTTCAACTTGCCAACTTGCCAACTTGCCAACTTGCCAACTTGCCAACTTGCCAACTTGCCAACTTGCTAACTTGCTAACTTGCTAACTTGCTAACTGGCTAACTTGCTAACTTGCTAACTAACTTGCTAACTTGCTAACTTGCTAACTTGCTAACTAACTTGCTAACTTGCTAACTTGCTAACTTGCTAACTTGCTAACTTGCTAACTTGCTAACTAACGTGCTAACTTGCTAACTTGCTAACTTGCTAACTTGCTAATTTGCTAACTAACTTGCTAACTTGCTAACTTGCTAACTTGCTAACTTGCTAACTTGCCAACTTGCCAACTTGCTAACTTGCTAACTTGCTAACTTGCTAACTGGCTAACTTGCTAACTTGCTAACTAACTTGCTAACTTGCTAACTTGCTAACTTGCTAACTAACTTGCTAACTTGCTAACTTGCTATCTTGCTAACTTGCTAACTTGCTAACTTGCTAACTAACGTGCTAACTTGCTAACTTGCTAACTTGCTAACTTGCTAACTTGCTAACTTGCTAACTAACTTGCTAACTTGCTAACTTGCTAACTGACTTGCTAACTTGCTAACTTGCTAACTAACTTGCTAACTTGCTAACTAACTTGCTAACTTGCTAACTTGCTAACTAACTTGCTAACTTGTTAACTTGCTAACTAACTTGCTAACTTGCTAACTTGCTAACTAACTTGCTAACTTGCTAACTTGCTAACTACCTTGCTAACTTGCTAACTAACTTGCTAACTTGCAAACTAACTTGCTAACTTGCTAACTAACTTGCTAACTTGCTAACTAACTTGCTAACTTGCTAACTAACTTGCTAACTTGCTAACTAACTTGCTAACTAACTTGCTAAATAACTTGCTATATAACTTGCTAACTTGCTAACTAACTTGCTAACTTGCTAACTTGCTAACTTGCTAACTTGCTAACTTGCTAACTTGCTAACTTGCTAACTTGCAAACTTGCTAACTTGCTAACTTGCTAACTTGCTAATTTGCTAACTTGCTAACTTGCTAACTTGCTAACTTGCTAACTAACTTGCTAACTTGCTAACTAACTTGCTAACTTGCTAACTAACTTGCTAATTTGCTAACTAACTTGCTAACTTGCTAACTAACTTGCTAACTTGCTAACTAACTTGCTAACTAACTTGCTGACTAACTTGCTAACTTGCTAACTTGCTAACTAACTTGCTAACTTGCTAACTTGCTAACTTGCTAACTTGCTAACTTGCTAACTTGCTAACTTGCTAACTTGCTAAGTTGCTAACTTGCTAACTTGCCAACTTGCCAACTTGCCAACTCTCTAACTTTCCAACTGGCCAACTTGCCAACTTGCCAACTTGCCAACTTGCCAACTTGCTAACTTGCCAACTTGCCAACTTGCCAACTTGCCAACTTGCTAACTTGCTAACTTGCTAACTAACTTGCTAACTTGCTAACTTGCTAACTAACTTGCTAACTTGCTAACTTGCTAACTTGCTAACTTGCTAACTTGCTAACTAACTTGCTAACTTGCTAACTTGCTAACTAACTTGCTAACTTGCTAACTTGCTAACTTGCTAACTTGCTAACTTGCTAACTTGCTAACTTGCTAACTTGCTAACTAACTTGCTAACTTGCTAACTTGCTAACTAACTTGCTAACTTGCTAACTTGCTAACTAACTTGCTAACTTACTAACTTGCTAACTTGCTAACTAACTTGCTGACTAACTTGCTAACTTACTAACTTGCTAACTAACTTGCCAACTTGCTAACTTCCTAACTTGCTAACTTGCCAACTTGCTAACTTGCTAACTTGCCAACTTGCCAACTTGCCAACTTGCCAACTTGCCAACTTGCCAACTTGCCAACTTGCCAACTTGCTAACTTGCTAACTTGCTAACTGGCTAACTTGCTAACTTGCTAACTAACTTGCTAACTAGCTAACTTGCTAACTAACTTGCCAACTTGCTAACTTGCTTACTTGCTAACTTGCCAACTTGCTAACTTGCTAACTTGCTAACTTGCCAACTTGCCAACTTGCCAACTTGCCAACTTGCCAACTTGCCAACTTGCCAACTTGCCAACTTGCCAACTTGCCAACTTGCCAACTTGCCAACTTGCCAACTTGCCAACTTGCCAACTTGCCAACTTGCCAACTTGTTAACTTGCTAACTTGCTAACTTGCTAACTGGGTAACTCGCTAACTTGCTAACTAACTTGCTAACTTGCTAACTTGCTAACTTGCTAACTAACTTGCTAACTTGCTAACTTGCTAACTTGCTATCTAACATGCTAACTTGCTAACTTGCTAACTTGCTAACTTGCTAACTAACTTGCTAACTTTCTAACTTGCTAACTTCCTAACTTGCTAACTTGCTAACTTGCTAACTTGCTAACTAACTTGCTAACTTGCTAACTTGCTAACTGACTTGCTAACTTGCTAACTTGCTAACTAACTTGCTAACTTGCTAACTTGCTAACTTGCTAACTAACTTGCTAACTTGCTAACTTGCTAACTAACTTGCTAACTTGCTAACTTGCTAACTAACTTGTTAACTTGCTAACTAACTTGCTAACTTGCTAACTTGCTAACTTGCTAACTTGCTAACTAACTTGCTAACTAACTTGCTAACTTGCTAACTTGCTAACTAACTTGCTAACTTGCTAACTTGCTAACTAACTTGCTAACTTGCTAACTTGCTAACTTGCTAACTAACTTGCTAACTAACTTGCTAACTTGGTAACTTGCTAACTAACTTGCCAGCTTGCTAACTTGTTAACTAACTTGCTAACTTGCTAACTTGCTAACTTGCTAACTAACTTGCTAACTTGCTAACTAACTTGCTAACTTGCTAACTAACTTGCTAACTTGCTAACTAACTTGCTAACTTGCTAACTAACTTGCTAACTTGCTAACTAACTTGCTAACTTGCTAACTAACTTGCTAACTTGCTAACTAACTTGCTAAATAACTTGCTATATAACTTGCTAACTTGCTAACTAACTTGCTAACTTGCTAACTTGCTAACTTGCTAACTTGCTAACTTGCTAACTTGCTAACTTGCAAACTTGCTAACTTGCTAACTTGCTAACTTGCTAATTTGCTAACTTGCTAACTTGCTAACTTGCTAACTTGCTAACTAACTTGCTAACTTGCTAACTTGCTAACTTGCTAACTTGCTAACTAACATGCTAACTTGCTAACTTGCTAACTTGCTAACTTGCTAACTAACTTGCTAACTAACTTGCTAACTAACTTGCTAACTTGCTAACTTGCTAACTAACTTGCTAACTTGCTAACTTGCTAACTTGCTAACTTGCTAACTTGCTAACTTGCTAAGTTGCTAACTTGCTAACTTGCCAACTTGCCAACTTGCCATTCTCTAACTTGCCAACTTGCCAACTTGCCAACTTGCCAACTTGCCAACTTGCCAACTTGCTAACTTGCCAACTTGCCAACTTGCCAACTTGCCAACTTGCTAACTTGCTAACTTGCTAACTAACTTGCTAACTTGCTAACTTGCTAACTAACTTGCTAACTTGCTAACTTGCTAACTTGCTAACTTGCTAACTTGCTAACTAACTTGCTAACTTGCTAACTTGCTAACTAACTTGCTAACTTGCTAACTTGCTAACTAACTTGCTAACTTACTAACTTGCTAACTTGCTAACTAACTTGCTGACTAACTTGCTAACTTGCTAACTTGCTAACTAACTTGCCAACTTGCTAACTTCCTAACTTGCTAACTTGCCAACTTGCTAACTTGCTAACTTGCCAACTTGCCAACTTGCCAACTTGCCAACTTGCCAACTTGCCAACTTGCCAACTTGCCAACTTGCCAACTTGCCAACTTGCTAACTTGCTAACTTGCTAACTGGCTAACTTGCTAACTTGCTAACTAACTTGCTAACTAGCTAACTTGCTAACCAACTTGCCAACTTGCTAACTTGCTTACTTGCTAACTTGCCAACTTGCTAACTTGCTAACTTGCTAACTTGCCAACTTGCCAACTTGCCAACTTGCCAACTTGTCAACTTGCCAACTTGCCAACTTGCCAACTTGCCAACTTGCCAACTTGCCAACTTGCCAACTTGCCAACTTGCCAACTTGCCAACTTGCCAACTTGCCAACTTGCCAACTTGCCAACTTGTTAACTTGCTAACTTGCTAACTTACTAACTGGCTAACTCGCTAACTTGCTAACTAACTTGCTAACTTGCTAACTTGCTAACTAACTTGCTAACTTGCTAACTTGCTAACTTGCTAACTAACATGCTAACTTGCTAACTTGCTAACTTGCTAACTTGCTAACTAACTTGCTAACTTGCTAACTTGCTAACTTGCTAACTTGCTAACTTGCTAACTTGCTAACTTGCTAACTAACTTGCTAACTTGCTAACTTGCTAACTTGCTAACTAACCTGCTAACTTGTTAACTTGCTAACTAACTTGCTAACTTGCTAACTTGCTAACTTGCTAACTAACTTGCTAACTTGCTAACTAACTTGCTAACTTGCTAACTAACTTGCTAACTTGCTAACTAACTTGCTAACTTGCTAACTAACTTGCTAACTTGCTAACTAACTTGCTAACTAACTTGCTATCTAACTTGCTAACTTGCTAACTAACTTGCTAACTTGCTAACTAACTTGCTAACTTGCTAACTAACTTGCTAACTAACTTGCTAACTAACTTGCTAACTTGCTAAATAACTTGCTAACTTGCTAACTTGCTAACTTGCTAACTTGCTAACTTGCTAACTTGCTAACTTGCTAACTTGCCAACTTGCCAACTTGCCAACTCTCTAACTTGCCAACTTGCCAACTTGCCAACTTGCCAACTTGCCAACTTGCCAACTTGCCAACTTGCCAACTTGCCAACTTGCCAACTTGCCAACTTGCCAACTTGCCAACTTGCCAACTTGCTAACTTGCTAACTTGCTAACTTGCTAACTGGCTAACTTGCTAACTTGCTAACTAACTTGCTAACTTGCTAACTTGCTAACTAACTTGCTAACTTTCTAAATTGCTAACTTGCTAACTTGCTAACTTGCTAACTTGCTCACTTGCCAACTTGCCAACTTGCCAACTTGCCAACTTGCCAACTTGCCAACTTGCCAACTTGCCAACTTGCCAACTTGCCAACTTGCCAACTTGCCAACTTGCCAACTTGCCAACTTGCCAACTTGCCAACTTGCCAACTTGTTAACTTGCTAACTTGCTAACTTACTAACTGGCTAACTCGCTAACTTGCTAACTAACTTGCTAACTTGCTAACTTGCTAACTAACTTGCTAACTTGCTAACTTGCTAACTTGCTAACTAACATGCTAACTTGCTAACTTGCTAACTTGCTAACTTGCTAACTAACTTGCTAACTTGCTAACTTGCTAACTTGCTAACTTGCTAACTTGCTAACTTGCTAACTTGCTAACTAACTTGCTAACTTGCTAACTTGCTAACTTGCTAACTAACCTGCTAACTTGTTAACTTGCTAACTAACTTGCTAACTTGCTAACTTGCTAACTTGCTATCTAACTTGCTAACTTGCTAACTAACTTGCTAACTTGCTAACTAACTTGCTAACTTGCTAACTAACTTGCTAACTTGCTAACTAACTTGCTAACTTGCTAACTAACTTGCTAACTAACTTGCTATCTAACTTGCTAACTTGCTAACTAACTTGCTAACTTGCTAACTAACTTGCTAACTTGCTAACTAACTTGCTAACTAACTTGCTAACTAACTTGCTAACTTGCTAAATAACTTGCTAACTTGCTAACTTGCTAACTTGCTAACTTGCTAACTTGCTAACTTGCTAACTTGCTAACTTGCCAACTTGCCAACTTGCCAACTCTCTAACTTGCCAACTTGCCAACTTGCCAACTTGCCAACTTGCCAACTTGCCATCTTGCTAACTTGCCAACTTGCCAACTTGCCAACTTGCCAACTTGCCAACTTGCCAACTTGCCAACTTGCCAACTTGCCAACTTGCCAACTTGCCAACTTGTTAACTTGCTAACTTGCTAACTTACTAACTGGCTAACTCGCTAACTTGCTAACTAACTTGCTAACTTGCTAACTTGCTAACTAACTTGCTAACTTGCTAACTTGCTAACTTGCTAACTAACATGCTAACTTGCTAACTTGCTAACTTGCTAACTTGCTAACTAACTTGCTAACTTGCTAACTTGCTAACTTGCTAACTTGCTAACTTGCTAACTTGCTAACTTGCTAACTAACTTGCTAACTTGCTAACTTGCTAACTTGCTAACTAACCTGCTAACTTGTTAACTTGCTAACTAACTTGCTAACTTGCTAACTTGCTAACTTGCTAACTAACTTGCTAACTTGCTAACTAACTTGCTAACTTGCTAACTAACTTGCTAACTTGCTAACTAACTTGCTAACTTGCTAACTAACTTGCTAACTTGCTAACTAACTTGCTAACTAACTTGCTATCTAACTTGCTAACTTGCTAACTAACTTGCTAACTGGCTAACTAACTTGCTAACTTGCTAACTAACTTGCTAACTAACTTGCTAACTAACTTGCTAACTTGCTAAATAACTTGCTAACTTGCTAACTTGCTAACTTGCTAACTTGCTAACTTGCTAACTTGCTAACTTGCTAACTTGCCAACTTGCCAACTTGCCAACTCTCTAACTTGCCAACTTGCCAACTTGCCAACTTGCCAACTTGCCAACTTGCCAACTTGCTAACTTGCCAACTTGCCAACTTGCCAACTTGCCAACTTGCCAACTTGCCAACTTGCCAACTTGCTAACTTGCTAACTTGCTAACTTGCTAACTGGCTAACTTGCTAACTTGCTAACTAACTTGCTAACTTGCTAACTTGCTAACTAACTTGCTAACTTTCTAAATTGCTAACTTGCTAACTTGCTAACTTGCTAACTTGCTCACTTGCCAACTTGCCATCTTGCCAACTTGCCAACTTGCCAACTTGCCAACTTGCCAACTTGCCAACTTGCCAACTTGCCATCTTGCCAACTTGCCAACTTGCCAACTTGCCAACTTGCCAACTTGCCAACTTGCCAACTTGCCAACTTGCTAACTTGCTAACTTGCTAACTGGCTAACTTGCTAACTTGCTAACTAACTTGCTAACTTGCTAACTTGCTAACTTGCTAACTAACTTGCTAACTTGCTAACTTGCTAACTTGCTAACTTGCTAACTAACTTCCTAACTTGCTAACTTGCTAACTTGCTAACTTGCTAACTAACTTGCTAACTTGCTAACTTGCGAACTTGCTAACTTGCTAACTTGCTAACTTGCTAACCTGCAAACTTGCTAACTTGCTAACTTGCTAACTAACTTGCTAACTTGCTAACTTGCTAACTGACTTGCTAACTTGCTAACTTGCTAACTAACTTGCTAACTTGCTAACTTGCTAACTAACTTGCTAACTTGCTAACTTGCTAACTAACTTGCTAACTTGTTAACTTGCTAACTAACTTGCTAACTTGCTAACATGCTAACTTGCTAACTTGCTAACTAACTTGCTAACTTGCTAACTTGCTAACTAACTTGCTAACTTGCTAACTAACTTGCTAACTTGCTAACTAACTTGCCAACTTGCTAACTAACTTGCTAACTTGCTAGCTTGCCAACTTGCTAACTTGCTAACTTGCTAACTTGCCAACTTGCCAACTTGCCAATTTGCCAACTTGCCAACTTTTCAACTTTTCAACTTGCCAACTTGCCAACTGGCCAACTTGCCAACTTGCCAACTTGCCAACTTGCCAACTTGCCAACTTGCCAACTTGCCAACTTGCCAACTTGCCAACTTGCCAACTTCCTAACTTGCTAACTTGCTAACTTGCTAACTTGCTAACTAACTTGCTAACTTGCTAACTTGCTAACTTGCTAACTTGCTAACTAACTTGCTAACTTGCTAACTTGCTAACTTGCTAACTTGCTAACTAACTTGCTAACTTGCTAACTTGCGAACTTGCTAACTTGCTAACTTGCTAACTTGCTAACTTGCTAACCTGCAAACTTGCTAACTTGCTAACTTGCTAACTAACTTGCTAACATGCTAACTTGCTAACTGACTTGCTAACTTGCTAACTTGCTAACTAACTTGCTAACTTGCTAACTTGCTAACTAACTTGCTAACTTGCTAACTTGCTAACTTGCTAACTAACTTGCTAACTTGTTAACTTGCTAACTAACTTGCTAACTTGCTAACTTGCTAACTTGCTAACTTGCTAACTAACTTGCTAACTTGCTAACTTGCTAACTAACTTGCTAACTTGCTAACTAACTTGCTAACTTGCTAACTAACTTGCCAACTTGCTAACTAACTTGCTAACTTGCTAACTTGCCAACTTGCTAACTTGCTAACTTGCTAACTTGCCAACTTGCCAACTTGCCAACTTGCCAACTTGCCAACTTGCCAACTTGCCAACTTGCCAACTTGCCAACTTGTTAACTTGCTAACTTGCTAACTTGCTAACTGGCTAACTCGCTAACTTGCTAACTAACTTGCTAACTTGCTAACTTGCTAACTTGCTAACTAACTTGCTAACTTGCTAACTTGCTAACTTGCTAACTAACATGCTAACTTGCTAACTTGCTAACTTGCTAACTTGCTAACTAACTTGCTAACTTTCTAACTTGCTAACTTGCTAACTTGCTAACTTGCTAACTTGCCAACTTGCTAACTTGCTAACTGGCTAACTTGCCAACTTGCTAACTAACTTGCTAACTTGCTAACTTGCCAACTTGCTAACTTGCTAACTTGCTAACTTGCCAACTTGCCAACTTGCCAACTTGCCAACTTTTCAACTTGCCAACTTGCCAACTTGCCAACTTGCCAACTTGCCAACTTGCCAACTTGCTAACTTGCTAACTTGCTAACTTGCTAACTGGCTAACTTGCTAACTTGCTAACTAACTTGCTAACTTGCTAACTTGCTAACTTGCTAACTTGCTAACTTGCTAACTAACGTGCTAACTTGCTAACTTGCTAACTTGCTAACTTGCTAACTTGCTAACTAACTTGCTAACTTGCTAACTTGCTAACTGACTTGCTAACTTGCTAACTTGTTAACTAACTTGCTAACTTGCTAACTAACTTGCTAACTTGCTAACTTGCTAACTAACTTGCTAACTTGTTAACTTGCTAACTAACTTGCTAACTTGCTAACTTGCTAACTAACTTGCTAACTTGCTAACTTGCTAACTACCTTGCTAACTTGCTAACTAACTTGCTAACTTGCTAACTAACTTGCTAACTTGCTAACTAACTTGCTAACTTGCTAACTAACTTGCTAACTTGCTAACTAACTTGCTAACTTGCTAACTAACTTGCTAACTAACTTGCTAACTAACTTGCTAACTAACTTGCTAACTTGCTAACTAACTTGCTAACTTGCTAACTTGCTAACTTGCTAACTTGCTAACTTGCTAACTTGCTAATTTGCTAACTTGCTAACTTGCTAACTAACTTGCTAACTTGCTAACTAACTTGCTAACTTGCTAACTAACTTGCTAAATAACTTGCTATATAACTTGCTAACTTGCTAACTAACTTGCTAACTTGCTAACTTGCTAACTTGCTAACTTGCTAACTTGCTAACTTGCTAACTTGCTAACTTGCAAACTTGCTAACTTGCTAACTTGCTAACTTGCTAATTTGCTAACTTGCTAACTTGCTAACTTGCTAACTTGCTAACTAACTTGCTAACTTGCTAACTAACTTGCTAACTTGCTAACTAACTTGCTAATTTGCTAACTAACTTGCTAACTTGCTAACTAACTTGCTAACTTGCTAACTAACTTGCTAACTAACTTGCTGACTAACTTGCTAACTTGCTAACTTGCTAACTAACTTGCTAACTTGCTAACTAACTTGCTAACTAACTTGCTGACTAACTTGCCAACTTGCCAACTTGCCAACTTGCTAACTTGCCAACTTGCCAACTTGCCAACTTGCCAACTTGCTAACTTGCTAACTTGCTAACTAACTTGCTAACTTGCTAACTTGCTAACTAACTTGCTAACTTGCTAACTTGCTAACTTGTTAACTTGCTAACTTGCTAACTTGCTAACTTGCTAACTTGCTAACTAACTTGCTAACTTGCTAACTTGCTAACTAACTTGCTAACTTGCTAACTTGCTAACTAACTTGCTAACTTACTAACTTGCTAACTTGCTAACTAGCTTGCTGACTAACTTGCTAACTTGCTAACTTGCTAACTAACTTGCCAACTTGCTAACTTCCTAACTTGCTAACTTGCCAACTTGCTAACTTGCTAACTTGCCAACTTGCCAACTTGCCAACTTGCCAACTTGCCAACTTGCCAACTTGCCAACTTGCCAACTTGCTAACTGGCTAACTTGCTAACTTGCTAACTAACTTGCTAACTAGCTAACTTGCTAACTAACTTGCCAACTTGCTAACTTGCTTACTTGCTAACTTGCCAACTTGCTAACTTGCTAACTTGCTAACTTGCCAACTTGCCAACTTGCCAACTTGCCAACTTGCCAACTTGCCAACTTGCCAACTTGCCAACTTGCCAACTTGCCAACTTGCCAACTTGCCAACTTGCCAACTTGTTAACTTGCTAACTTGCTAACTTGCTAACTGGCTAACTCGCTAACTTGCTAACTAACTTGCTAACTTGCTAACTTGCTAACTTGCTAACTAACTTGCTAACTTGCTAACTTGCTAACTTGCTAACTAACATGCTAACTTGCTAACTTGCTAACTTGCTAACTTGCTAACTAACTTGCTAACTTTCTAACTTGCTAACTTGCTAACTTGCTAACTTGCTAACTTGCTAACTTGCTAACTTGCTAACTAACTTGCTAACTTGCTAACTTGCTAACTGACTTGCTAACTTGCTAACTTGCTAACTAACTTGCTAACTTGCTAACTTGCTAACTTGCTAACTAACTTGCTAACTTGCTAACTTGCTAACTAACTTGCTAACTTGTTAACTTGCTAACTAACTTGCTAACTTGCTAACTTGCTAACTTGCTAACTAACTTGCTAACTTGCTAACTAACTTGCTAACTTGCTAACTAACTTGCTAACTTGCTAACTAACTTGCTAACTTGCTAACTAACTTGCTAACTTGCTAACTAACTTGCTAACATGCTAACTAACTTGCTAACTAACTTGCTATCTAACTTGCTAACTTGCTAACTAACTTGCTAACTTGCTAACTAACTTGCTAACTTGCTAACTAACTTGCTAACTAACTTGCTAACTAACTTGCTAACTTGCTAAATAACTTGCTAACTTGCTAACTTGCTAACTTGCTAACTTGCTAACTTGCTAACTTGCTAACTAGCTAACTTGCCAACTTGCCAACTTGCCAACTCTCTAACTTGCCAACTTGCCAACTTGCCAACTTGCCAACTTGCCAACTTGCTAACTTGCCAACTTGCCAACTTGCCAACTTGCCAACTTGCCAACTTGCCAACTTGCTAACTTGCTAACTTGCTAACTTGCTAACTGGCTAACTTGCTAACTTGCTAACTAACTTGCTAACTTGCTAACTTGCTAACTTGCTAACTAACTTGCTAACTTTCTAAATTGCTAACTTGCTAACTTGCTAACTTGCCAACTTGCCAACTTGCTAACTTGCTAACTTGCTAACTTGTAAACTGGCTAACTTGCTAACTTGCTAACTAACTTGCTAACTTGCTAACTTGCTAACTTGCTAGCTAACTTGCTAACTTGCTAACTTGCTAACTTGCTAACTTGCTAACTTGCTAACTTGCTAACTAACGTGCTAACTTGCTAACTTTCTAACTTGCTAACTTGCTAACTTGCTAACTAACTTGCTAACTTGCTAACTTGCTAACTGACTTGCTAACTTGCTAACTTGCTAACTAACTTGCTAACTTGCTAACTAACTTGCTAACTTGCTAACTTGCTAACTAACTTGCTAACTTGTTAACTTGCTAACTAACTTGCTAACTTGCTAACTTGCTAACTAACTTGCTAACTTGCTAACTTGCTAACTACCTTGCTAACTTGCTAACTAACTTGCTAACTTGCTAACTAACTTGCTAACTTGCTAACTAATTTGCTAACTTGCTAACTAACTTGCTAACTTGCTAACTAACTTGCTAACTTGCTAACTAACTTGCTAACTAACTTGCTAACTAACTTGCTAACTAACTTGCTAACTTGCTAACTAACTTGCTAACTTGCTAACTTGCCAACTTGCTAACTTGCTAAGTTGCTAACTTGCTAACTTGCTAATTTGCTAACTTGCTAACTTGCTAACTAACTTGCTAACTTGCTAACTAACTTGCTAACTTGCTAACTAACTTGCTAAATAACTTGCTATATAACTTGCTAACTTGCTAACTAACTTGCTAACTTGCTAACTTGCTAACTTGCTAACTTGCTAACTTGCTAACTTGCTAACTTGCAAACTTGCTAACTTGCTAACTTGCTAACTTGCTAATTTGCTAACTTGCTAACTTGCTAACATGCTAACTTGCTAACTAACTTGCTAACTTGCTAACTAACTTGCTAACTTGCTAACTAACTTGCTAATTTGCTAACTAACTTGCTAACTTGCTAACTTGCTAACTAACTTGCTAACTTGTTAACTTGCTAACTAACTTGCTAACTTGCTAACTTGCTAACTAACTTGCT
Source organism: Lumbricus terrestris (assembly GCA_949752735.1). NCBI lineage: Eukaryota > Metazoa > Annelida > Clitellata > Crassiclitellata > Lumbricidae > Lumbricus > Lumbricus terrestris. The sequence continues at coordinate 42,475,888 of OX457048.1, forward strand.
AACTTGCTAACTTGCTAACTACCTTGCTAACTTGCTAACTAACTTGCTAACTTGCTAACTAACTTGCTAACTTGCTAACTAACTTGCTAACTTGCTAACTAACTTGCTAACTTGCTAACTTGCTAACTAACTTGCTAACTAACTTGCTAACTAACTTGCTAACTAACTTGCTAACTAACTTGCTAACTTGCTAACTAACTTGCTAACTTGCTAACTTGCTAACTTGCTAACTTGCTAACTTGCTAACTTGCTAACTTGCTAATTTGCTAACTTGCTAACTTGCTAACTAACTTGCTAACTTGCTAACTAACTTGCTAACTTGCTAACTAACTTGCTAAATAACTTGCTATATAACTTGCTAACTTGCTAACTAACTTGCTAACTTGCTAACTTGCTAACTTGCTAACTTGCTAACTTGCTAACTTGCTAACTTGCAAACTTGCTAACTTGCTAACTTGCTAACTTGCTAATTTGCTAACTTGCTAACTTGCTAACTTGCTAACTTGCTAACTAACTTGCTAACTTGCTAACTAACTTGCTAACTTGCTAACTAACTTGCTAATTTGCTAACTAACTGGCTAACTTGCTAACTAACTTGCTAACTTGCTAACTAACTTGCTAACTAACTTGCTAACTAACTTGCTAACTTGCTAACTTGCTAACTTGCTAACTTGCTAACTTGCTAACTTGCTAACTTGCTAACTTGCTAACTTGCTAAGTTGCTAACTTGCTAACTTGCCAACTTGCCAACTTGCCAACTTGCCAACTCTCTAACTTGCCAACTTGCCAACTTGCCAACTTGCCAACTTGCCAACTTGCCAACTTGCTAACTTGCTAACTTGCTAACTTGCTAACTTGCTAACTTGCTAACTAACTTGCTAACTTGCTAACTTGCTAACTGACTTGCTAACTTGCTAACTTGCTAACTAACTTGCTAACTTGCTAACTTGCTAACTTGCTAACTAACTTGCTAACTTGCTAACTAACTTGCTAACTTGCTAACTAACTTGCTAACTTGCTAACTAACTTGCTAACTTGCTAACTAACTTGCTAACTTGCTAACTAACTTGCTAACTTGCTAACTAACTTGCTAACTTGCTAACTAACTTGCTAACTAACTTGCTTTCTAACTTGCTAACTTGCTAACTAACTTGCTAACTTGCTAACTAACTTGCTAACTTGCTAACTAACTTGCTAACTAACTTGCTAACTAACTTGCTAACTTGCTAAATAACTTGCTAACTTGCTAACTTGCTAACTTGCTAACTTGCTAACTTGCTAACTTGCTAACTTGCTAACTTGCCAACTTGCCAACTTGCCAACTCTCTAACTTGCCAACTTGCCAACTTGCCAACTTGCCAACTTGCCAACTTGCCAACTTGCTAACTTGCTAACTTGCTAACTTGCTAACTGGCTAACTTGCTAACTTGCTAACTAACTTGCTAACTTGCTAACTTGCTAACTTGCTAACTAACTTGCTAACTTTCTAAATTGCTAACTTGCTAACTTGCTAACTTGCTAACTTGCTAACTTGCCAACTTGCCAACTTGCTAACTTGCCAACTTGCCAACTTGCCAACTTGCCAACTTGCCAACTTGCCAACTTGCCAACTTGCCAACTTGCCAACTTGCCAACTTGCCAACTTGCCAACTTGCCAACTTGCCAACTTGCCAACTTGCCAACTTGCCAACTTGCCAACTTGCCAACTTGCTAACTTGCTAACTTGCTAACTTGCTAACTTGCTAACTGGCTAACTTGCTAACTTGCTAACTAACTTGCTAACTTGCTAACTTGCTAACTAACTTGCTAACTTGCTAACTTGCTAACTTGCTAACTTGCTAACTTGCTAACTAACTTGCTAACTTGCTAACTTGCTAACTTGCTAACTTGCTAACTAACTTGCTAACTTGCTAACTTGCGAACTTGCTAACTTGCTAACTTGCTAACTTGCTAACTTGCTAACCTGCAAACTTCCTAACTTGCTAACTTGCTAACTAACTTGCTAACTTGCTAACTTGCTAACTGACTTGCTAACTTGCTAACTTGCTAACTAACTTGCTAACTTGCTAACTTGCTAACTAACTTGCTAACTTGCTAACTTGCTAACTTGCTAACTAACTTGCTAACTTGTTAACTTGCTAACTAACTTGCTAACTTGCTAACTTGCTAACTTGCTAACTTGCTAACTAACTTGCTAACTTGCTAACTTGCTAACTAATTTGCTAACTTGCTAACTAACTTGCTAACTTGCTTACTAACTTGCCAACTTGCTAACTAACTTGCTAACTTGCTAACTTGCCAACTTGCTAACTTGCTAACTTGCTAACTTGCCAACTTGCCAACTTGCCAACTTGCCAACTTGCCAACTTGCCAACTTTTCAACTTTTCAACTTGCCAACTTGCCAACTTGCCAACTTGCCAACTTGCCAACTTGCCAACTTGCCAACTTGCCAACTTGCCAACTTGCCAACTTGCCAACTTGCCAACTTGCTAACTTGCTAACTGGCTAACTTGCCAACTTGCTAACTAACTTGCTAACTTGCTAACTTGCCAACTTGCTAACTTGCTAACTTGCTAACTTGCCAACTTGCCAACTTGCCAACTTGCCAACTTTTCAACTTGCCAACTTGCCAACTTGCCAACTTGCCAACTTGCCAACTTGCTAACTTGCTAACTTGCTAACTTGCTAACTGGCTAACTTGCTAACTTGCTAACTAACTTGCTAACTTGCTAACTTGCTAACTTGCTAACTTACTTGCTAACTTGCTAACTTGCTAACTTGCTAACTTGCTAACTTGCTAACTTGCTAACTAACGTGCTAACTTGCTAACTTGCTAACTTGCTAACTTGCTAATTTGCTAACTAACTTGCTAACTTGCTAACTTGCTAAATTGCTAACTTGCTAACTTGCCAACTTGCCAACTTGCTAACTTGCTAACTTGCTAACTTGCTAACTGGCTAACTTGCTAACTTGCTAACTAACTTGCTAACTTGCTAACTTGCTAACTTGCTAACTAATTTGCTAACTTGCTAACTTGCTAACTTGCTAACTTGCTAACTTGCTAACTTGCTAACTAACGTGCTAACTTGCTAACTTGCTAACTTGCTAACTTGCTAACTTGCTAACTAACTTGCTAACTTGCTAACTTGCTAACTGACTTGCTAACTTGCTAACTTGCTAACTAACTTGCTAACTTGCTAACTAACTTGCTAACTTGCTAACTTGCTAACTAACTTGCTAACTTGTTAACTTGCTAACTAACTTGCTAACTTGCTAACTTGCTAACTAACTTGCTAACTTGCTAACTACCTTGCTAACTTGCTAACTAACTTGCTAACTTGCTAACTAACTTGCTAACTTGCTAACTAACTTGCTAACTTGCTAACTAACTTGCTAACTTGCTAACTAACTTGCTAACTTGCTAACTAACTTGCTAACTAACTTGCTAACTAACTTGCTAACTAACTTGCTAACTTGCTAACTAACTTGCTAACTTGCTAACTTGCTAACTTGCTAACTTGCTAACTTGCTAACTTGCTAATTTGCTAACTTGCTAACTTGCTAACTAACTTGCTAACTTGCAAACTAACTTGCTAACTTGCTAACTAACTTGCTAAATAACTTGCTATATAACTTGCTAACTTGCTAACTAACTTGCTAACTTGCTAACTTGCTAACTTGCTAACTTGCTAACTTGCTAACTTGCTAACTTGCTAACTTGCAAACTTGCTAACTTGCTAACTTGCTAACTTGCTAATTTGCTAACTTGCTAACTTGCTAACTTGCTAACTTGCTAACTAACTTGCTAACTTGCTAACTAACTTGCTAACTTGCTAACTAACTTGCTAATTTGCTAACTAACTTGCTAACTTGCTAACTAACTTGCTAACTTGCTAACTAACTTGCTAACTAACTTGCTGACTAACTTGCTAACTTGCTAACTTGCTAACTTGCTAACTTGCTAACTTGCTAACTTGCTAACTTGCTAACTTGCTAAGTTGCTAACTTGCTAACTTGCCAACTTGCCAACTTGCCAACTCTCTAACTTTCCAACTTGCCAACTTGCCAACTTGCCAACTTGCCAACTTGCCAACTTGCTAACTTGCCAACTTGCCAACTTGCCAACTTGCCAACTTGCTAACTTGCTAACTTGCTAACTAACTTGCTAACTTGCTAACTTGCTAACTTGCTAACTAACTTGCTAACTTGCTAACTTGCTAACTTGCTAACTTGCTAACTTGCTAACTTGCTAACTTGCTAACTTGCTAACTAACTTGCTAACTTGCTAACTTGCTAACTAACTTGCTAACTTGCTAACTTGCTAACTAACTTGCTAACTTACTAACTTGCTAACTTGCTAACTAACTTGCTGACTAACTTGCTAACTTGCTAACTTGCTAACTAACTTGCCAACTTGCTAACTTCCTAACTTGCTAACTTGCCAACTTGCTAACTTGCTAACTTGCCAACTTGCCAACTTGCCAACTTGCCAACTTGCCAACTTGCCAACTTGCCAACTTGCCAACTTGCCAACTTGCTAACTTGCTAACTTGCTAACTGGCTAACTTGCTAACTTGCTAACTAACTTGCTAACTAGCTAACTTGCTAACTAACTTGCCAACTTGCTAACTTGCAAACTTGCTAACTTGCCAACTTGCTAACTTGCTAACTTGCTAACTTGCCAACTTGCCAACTTGCCAACTTGCCAACTTGCCAACTTGCCAACTTGCCAACTTGCCAACTTGCCAACTTGCCAACTTGCCAACTTGCCAACTTGCCAACTTGCCAACTTGCCAACTTGCCAACTTGTTAACTTGCTAACTTGCTAACTTGCTAACTGGCTAACTCGCTAACTTGCTAACTAACTTGCTAACTTGCTAACTTGCTAACTTGCTAACTAACTTGCTAACTTGCTAACTTGCTAACTTGCTAACTAACATGCTAACTTGCTAACTTGCTAACTTGCTAACTTGCTAACTAACTTGCTAACTTTCTAACTTGCTAACTTGCTAACGTGCTAACTTGCTAACTTGCTAACTTGCTAACTAACTTGCTAACTTGCTAACTGACTTGCTAACTTGCTAACTTGCTAACTAACTTGCTAACTTGCTAACTTGCTAACTAACTTGCTAACTTGCTAACTTGCTAACTAACTTGCTAACTTGTTAACTTGCTAACTAACTTGCTAACTTGCTAACGTGCTAACTTGCTAACTAACTTGCTAACTTGCTAACTAACTTGCTAACTTGCTAACTAACTTGCTAACTTGCTAACTAACTTGCTAACTTGCTAACTAACTTGCTAACTTGCTAACTAACTTGCTAACATGCTAACTAACTTGCTAACTAACTTGCTATCTAACTTGCTAACTTGCTAACTAACTTGCTAACTTGCTAACTAACTTGCTAACTTGCTAACTAACTTGCTAACTAACTTGCTAACTAACTTGCTAACTTGCTAAATAACTTGCTAACTTGCTAACTTGCTAACTTGCTAACTTGCTAACTTGCTAACTTGCTAACTTGCTAACTTGCTAACTTGCCAACTTGCCAACTTGCCAACTCTCTAACTTGCCAACTTGCCAACTTGCCAACTTGCCAACTTGCCAACTTGCTAACTTGCCAACTTGCCAACTTGCCAACTTGCCAACTTGCCAACTTGCCAACTTGCTAACTTGCCAACTTGCCAACTTGCCAACTTGCCAACTTGCTAACTTGCTAACTTGCTAACTAACTTGCTAACTTGCTAACTTGCTAACTTGCTAACTAACTTGCTAACTTGCTAACTTGCTAACTTGCTAACTTGCTAACTTGCTAACTTGCTAACTTGCTAACTTGCTAACTTGCTAACTAACTTGCTAACTTGCTAACTTGCTAACTAACTTGCTAACTTGCTAACTTGCTAACTAACTTGCTAACTTACTAACTTGCTAACTTGCTAACTAACTTGCTGACTAACTTGCTAACTTGCTAACTTGCTAACTAACTTGCCAACTTGCTAACTTCCTAACTTGCTAACTTGCCAACTTGCTAACTTGCTAACTTGCCAACTTGCCAACTTGCCAACTTGCCAACTTGCCAACTTGCCAACTTGCCAACTTGCCAACTTGCCAACTTGCTAACTTGCTAACTTGCTAACTGGCTAACTTGCTAACTTGCTAACTAACTTGCTAACTAGCTAACTTGCTAACTAACTTGCCAACTTGCTAACTTGCTTACTTGCTAACTTGCCAACTTGCTAACTTGCTAACTTGCCAACTTGCCAACTTGCCAACTTGCCAACTTGCCAACTTGCCAACTTGCCAACTTGCCAACTTGCCAACTTGCCAACTTGCCAACTTGCCAACTTGCCAACTTGCCAACTTGCCAACTTGCCAACTTGCCAACTTGCTAACTTGCTAACTAACATGCTAACTTGCTAACTTGCTAACTTGCTAACTTGCTAACTAACTTGCTAACTTTCTAACTTGCTAACTTGCTAACGTGCTAACTTGCTAACTTGCTAACTTGCTAACTAACTTGCTAACTTGCTAACTGACTTGCTAACTTGCTAACTTGCTAACTAACTTGCTAACTTGCTAACTTGCTAACTAACTTGCTAACTTGCTAACTTGCTAACTAACTTGCTAACTTGTTAACTTGCTAACTAACTTGCTAACTTGCTAACTTGCTAACTTGCTAACTAACTTGCTAACTTGCTAACTAACTTGCTAACTTGCTAACTAACTTGCTAACTTGCTAACTAACTTGCTAACTTGCTAACTAACTTGCTAACTTGCTAACTAACTTGCTAACATGCTAACTAACTTGCTAACTAACTTGCTATCTAACTTGCTAACTTGCTAACTAACTTGCTAACTTGCTAACTAACTTGCTAACTTGCTAACTAACTTGCTAACTAACTTGCTAACTAACTTGCTAACTTGCTAAATAACTTGCTAACTTGCTAACTTGCTAACTTGCTAACTTGCTAACTTGCTAACTTGCTAACTTGCTAACTTGCTAACTTGCCAACTTGCCAACTTGCCAACTCTCTAACTTGCCAACTTGCCAACTTGCCAACTTGCCAACTTGCCAACTTGCTAACTTGCCAACTTGCCAACTTGCCAACTTGCCAACTTGCCAACTTGCCAACTTGCTAACTTGCCAACTTGCCAACTTGCCAACTTGCCAACTTGCTAACTTGCTAACTTGCTAACTAACTTGCTAACTTGCTAACTTGCTAACTTGCTAACTAACTTGCTAACTTGCTAACTTGCTAACTTGCTAACTTGCTCACTTGCTAACTTGCTAACTTGCTAACTTGCTAACTTGCTAACTTGCTAACTAACTTGCTAACTTGCTAACTTGCTAACTAACTTGCTAACTTGCTAACTTGCTAACTAACTTGCTAACTTACTAACTTGCTAACTTGCTAAGTAACTTGCTGACTAACTTGCTAACTTGCTAACTTGCTAACTAACTTGCCAACTTGCTAACTTCCTAACTTGCTAACTTGCCAACTTGCTAACTTGCTAACTTGCCAACTTGCCAACTTGCCAACTTGCCAACTTGCCAACTTGCCAACTTGCCAACTTGCCAACTTGCCAACTTGCTAACTTGCTAACTTGCTAACTGGCTAACTTGCTAACTTGCTAACTAACTTGCTAACTAGCTAACTTGCTAACTAACTTGCCAACTTGCTAACTTGCTTACTTGCTAACTTGCCAACTTGCTAACTTGCTAACTTGCTAACTTGCCAACTTGCCAACTTGCCAACTTGCCAACTTGCCAACTTGCCAACTTGCCAACTTGCCAACTTGCCAACTTGCCAACTTGCCAACTTGCCAACTTGCCAACTTGCCAACTTGCCAACTTGCCAACTTGTTAACTTGCTAACTTGCTAACTTGCTAACTGGCTAACTCGCTAACTTGCTAACTAACTTGCTAACTTGCTAACTTGCTAACTTGCTAACTAACTTGCTAACTTGCTAACTTGCTAACTTGCTAACTTGCTAACTTGCTAACTTGCTAACTAACTTGCTAACTTGCTAACTTGCTAACTGACTTGCTAACTTGCTAACTTGCTAACTAACTTGCTAACTTGCTAACTTGCTAACTTGCTAACTAACTTGCTAACTTGCTAACTTGCTAACTAACTTGCTAACTTGTTAACTTGCTAACTAACTTGCTAACTTGCTAACTTGCTAACTTGCTAACTAACTTGCTAACTTGCTAACTAACTTGCTAACTTGCTAACTAACTTGCTAACTTGCTAACTAACTTGCTAACTTGCTAACTAACTTGCTAACTTGCTAACTAACTTGCTAACATGCTAACTAACTTGCTAACTAACTTGCTATCTAACTTGCTAACTTGCTAACTAACTTGCTAACTTGCTAACTAACTTGCTAACTTGCTAACTAACTTGCTAACTAACTTGCTAACTAACTTGCTAACTTGCTAAATAACTTGCTAACTTGCTAACTTGCTAACTTGCTAACTTGCTAACTTGCTAACTTGCTAACTTGCTAACTTGCTAACTTGCTAACTTGCCAACTTGCCAACTTGCCAACTCTCTAACTTGCCAACTTGCCAACTTGCCAACTTGCCAACTTGCCAACTTGCTAACTTGCCAACTTGCCAACTTGCCAACTTGCCAACTTGCCAACTTGCCAACTTGCCAACTTGCTAACTTGCTAACTTGCTAACTTGCTAACTGGCTAACTTGCTAACTTGCTAACTAACTTGCTAACTTGCTAACTTGCTAACTTGCTAACTAACTTGCTAACTTTCTAAATTGCTAACTTGCTAACTTGCTAACTTGCCAACTTGCCAACTTGCTAACTTGCTAACTTGCTAACTTGCTAACTGGCTAACTTGCTAACTTGCTAACTAACTTGCTAACTTGCTAACTTGCTAACTAACTTGCTAACTTGCTAACTTGCTAACTTGCTAACTTGCTAACTTGCTAACTTGCTAACTAACGTGCTAACTTGCTAACTTGCTAACTTGCTAACTTGCTAACTTGCTAACTAACTTGCTAACTTGCTAACTTGCTAACTGACTTGCTAACTTGCTAACTTGCTAACTAACTTGCTAACTTGCTAACTAACTTGCTAACTTGCTAACTTGCTAACTAACTTGCTAACTTGTTAACTTGCTAACTAACTTGCTAACTTGCTAACTTGCTAACTAACTTGCTAACTTGCTAACTTGCTAACTCCCTTGCTAACTTGCTAACTAACTTGCTAACTTGCTAACTAACTTGCTAACTTGCTAACTAACTTGCTAACTTGCTAACTAACTTGCTAACTTGCTAACTAACTTGCTAACTTGCTAACTAACTTGCTAACTAACTTGCTAACTAACTTGCTAACTAACTTGCTAACTTGCTAACTAACTTGCTAACTTGCTAACTTGCTAACTTGCTAACTTGCTAACTTGCTAACTTGCTAATTTGCTAACTTGCTAACTTGCTAACTAACTTGCTAACTTGCTAACTAACTTGCTAACTTGCTAACTAACTTGCTAAATAACTTGCTATATAACTTGCTAACTTGCTAACTAACTTGCTAACTTGCTAACTTGCTAACTTGCTAACTTGCTAACTTGCTAACTTGCAAACTTGCTAACTTGCTAACTTGCTAACTTGCTAATTTGCTAACTTGCTAACTTGCTAACTTGCTAACTTGCTAACTAACTTGCTAACTTGCTAACTAACTTGCTAACTTGCTAACTAACTTGCTAATTTGCTAACTAACTTGCTAACTTGCTAACTAACTTGCTAACTTGCTAACTAACTTGCTAACTAACTTGCTAACTAACTTGCTAACTTGCTAACTTGCTAACTTGCTAACTTGCTAACTTGCTAACTTGCTAACTTGCTAAGTTGCTAACTTGCTAACTTGCCAACTTGCCAACTTGCCAACTCTCTAACTTGCCAACTTGCCAACTTGCCAACTTGCCAACTTGCCAACTTGCTAACTTGCCAACTTGCCAACTTGCCAACTTGCCAACTTGCCAACTTGCTAACTTGCTAACTTGCTAACTAACTTGCTAACTTGCTAACTTGCTAACTAACTTGCTAACTTGCTAACTTGCTAACTTGCTAACTTGCTAACTTGCTAACTTGCTAACTTGCTAACTTGCTAACTAACTTGCTAACTTGCTAACTTGCTAACTAACTTGCTAACTTGCTAACTTGCTAACTAACTTGCTAACTTACTAACTTGCTAACTTGCTAACTAACTTGCTGACTAACTTGCTAACTTGCTAACTAACTTGCCAACTTGCTAACTTCCTAACTTGCTAACTTGCCAACTTGCTAACTTGCTAACTTGCCAACTTGCCAACTTGCCAACTTGCCAACTTGCCAACTTGCCAACTTGCCAACTTGCCAACTTGCCAACTTGCTAACTTGCTAACTTGCTAACTGGCTAACTTGCTAACTTGCTAACTAACTTGCCAACTTGCTAACTTGCTTACTTGCTAACTTGCTAACTTGCTAACTTGCTAACTAACTTGCTAACTTGCTAACTTGCTAACTTGCTAACTTGCTAAGTTGCCAACTTGCCAACTTGCTAACTTGCTAACTTGCTAACTTGCTAACTGGCTAACTTGCTAACTTGCTAACTAACTTGCTAACTTGCTAACTTGCTAACTTGCTAACTAACTTGCTAACTTGCTAACTTGCTAACTTGCTAACTTGCTAACTTGCTAACTTGCTAACTTGCTAACTAACGTGCTAACTTGCTAACTTGCTAACTTGCTAACTTGCTAACTTGCTAACTAACTTGCTAACTTGCTAACTTGCTAACTGACTTGCTAACTTGCTAACTTGCTAACTAACTTGGTAACTTGCTAACTAACTTGCTAACTTGCTAACTTGCTAACTAACTTGCTAACTTGTTAACTTGCTAACTAACTTGCTAACTTGCTAACTTGCTAACTAACTTGCTAACTTGCTAACTTGCTAACTACCTTGCTAACTTGCTAACTAACTTGCTAACTTGCTAACTAACTTGCTAACTTGCTAACTAACTTGCTAACTTGCTAACTAACCTGCTAACTTGCTAACTAACTTGCTAACTTGCTAACTAACTTGCTAACTAACTTGCTAACTAACTTGCTAACTAACTTGCTAACTTGCTAACTAACTTGCTAACTTGCTAACTTGCTAACTAACTTGCTAACTTGCTAACTAACTTGCTAACTTGCTAACTAACTTGCTAAATAACTTGCTATATAACTTGCTAACTTGCTAACTTACTTGCTAACTTGCTAACTTGCTAACTTGCTAACTTGCTAACTTGCTAACTTGCTAACTTGCAAACTTGCTAACTTGCTAACTTGCTAACTTGCTAATTTGCTAACTTGCTAACTTGCTAACTTGCTAACTTGCTAACTAATTTGCTAACTTGCTAACTAACTTGCTAACTTGCTAACTAACTTGCTAATTTGCTAACTAACTTGCTAACTTGCTAACTAACTTGCTAACTTGCTAACTAACTTGCTAACTAACTTGCTAACTAACTTGCTAACTTGCTAACTTGCTAACTAACTTGCTAACTTGCTAACTTGCTAACTTGCTAACTTGCTAACTTGCTAACTTGCTAACTTGCTAACTTGCTAACTTGCTAACTTGCTAAGTTGCTAACTTGCTTACTTGCCAACTTGCCAACTTGCCAACTCTCTAACTTGCCAACTTGCCAACTTGCCAACTTGCCAACTTGCCAACTTGCCAACTTGCTAACTTGCCAACTTGCCAACTTGCCAACTTGCCAACTTGCTAACTTGCTAACTTGCTAACTAACTTGCTAACTTGCTAACTTGCTAACTAACTTGCTAACTTGCTAACTTGCTAACTTGCTAACTTGCTAACTTGCTAACTTGCTAACTAACTTGCTAACTTGCTAACTTGCTAACTAACTTGCTAACTTGCTAACTTGCTAACTAACTTGCTAACTTACTAACTTGCTAACTTGCTAACTAACTTGCTGACTAACTTGCTAACTTGCTAACTTGCTAACTAACTTGCCAACTTGCTAACTTTCTAACTTGCTAACTTGCCAACTTGCTAACTTGCTAACTTGCCAACTTGCCAACTTGCCAACTTGCCAACTTGCCAACTTGCCAACTTGCCAACTTGCCAACTTGCCAACTTGCTAACTTGCTAACTTGCTAACTTGCTAACTAACTTGCCAACTTGCTAACTTCCTAACTTGCTAACTTGCCAACTTGCTAACTTGCTAACTTGCCAACTTGCCAACTTGCCAACTTGCCAACTTGCCAACTTGCCAACTTGCCAACTTGCCAACTTGCCAACTTGCTAACTTGCTAACTTGCTAACTGGCTAACTTGCTAACTTGCTAACTAACTTGCTAACTAGCTAACTTGCTAACTAACTTGCCAACTTGCTAACTTGCTTACTTGCTAACTTGCTAACTTGCTAACTTGCTAACTAACTTGCTAACTTGCTAACTTGCTAACTTGCTAACTTGCTAAGTTGCCAACTTGCCAACTTGCTAACTTGCTAACTTGCTAACTTGCCAACTGGCTAACTTGCTAACTTGCTAACTAACTTGCTAACTTGCTAACTTGCTAACTTGCTAACTAACTTGCTAACTTGCTAACTAACGTGCTAACTTGCTAACTTGCTAACTTGCTAACTAACGTGCTAACTTGCTAACTTGCTAACTTGCTAACTTGCTAACTAACTTGCTAACTTGCTAACTTGCTAACTGACTTGCTAACTTGCTAACTTGCTAACTAACTTGCTAACTTGCTAACTAACTTGCTAACTTGCTAACTTGCTAACTAACTTGCTAACTTGTTAACTTGCTAACTAACTTGCTAACTTGCTAACTTGCTAACTAACTTGCTAACTTGCTAACTTGCTAACTACCTTGCTAACTTGCTAACTAACTTGCTAACTTGCTAACTAACTTGCTAACTTGCTAACTAACTTGCTAACTTGCTAACTAACTTGCTAACTTGCTAACTAACTTGCTAACTTGCTAACTAACTTGCTAACTAACTTGCCAACTAACTTGCTAACTAACTTGCTAACTTGCTAACTAACTTGCTAACTTGCTAACTTGCTAACTTGCTAACTTGCTAACTTGCTAATTTGCTAACTTGCTAACTTGCTAACTAACTTGCTAACTTGCTAACTAACTTGCTAACTTGCTAACTAACTTGCTAAATAACTTGCTATATAACTTGCTAACTTGCTAACTAACTTGCCAACTAACTTGCTAACTAACTTGCTAACTTGCTAACTAACTTGCTAACTTGCTAACTTGCTAACTTGCTAACTTGCTAACTTGCTAATTTGCTAACTTGCTAACTTGCTAACTAACTTGCTAACTTGCTAACTAACTTGCTAACTTGCTAACTAACTTGCTAAATAACTTGCTATATAACTTGCTAACTTGCTAACTAACTTGCTAACTTGCCAACTTGCCAACTTGCCAACTTGCCAACTTGCCAACTTGCCAACTTGCCAACTTGCCAACTTGCCAACTTGCCAACTTGTTAACTTGCTAACTGGCTAACTCGCTAACTTGCTAACTAACTTGCTAACTTGCTAACTTGCTAACTTGCTAACTAACATGCTAACTTGCTAACTTGCTAACTTGCTAACTAACATGCTAACTTGCTAACTTGCTAACTTGCTAACTTGCTAACTAACTTGCTAACTTGCTAACTTGCTAACTTGCTAACTTGCTAACTAACTTGCTAACTTGCTAACTTGCTAACTGACTTGCTAACTTGCTAACTTGCTAACTAACTTGCTAACTTGCTAACTTGCTAACTTGCTAACTAACTTGCTAACTTGCTAACTTGCTAACTTGCTAACTAACTTGCTAACTTGTTAACTTGCTAACTAACTTGCTAACTTGCTAACTTGCTAACTTGCTAACTAACTTGCTAACTTGCTAACTAACTAGCTAACTTGCTAACTAACTTGCTAACTTGCTAACTAACTTGCTAACTTGCTAACTAACTTGCTAACTTGCTAACTAACTTGCTAACATCCTAACTAACTTGCTAACTAACTTGCTATCTAACTTGCTAACTTGCTAACTAACTTGCTAACTTGCTAACTAACTTGCTAACTTGCTAACTAACTTGCTAACTAACTTGCTAACTAACTTGCTAACTTGCTAAATAACTTGCTAACTTGCTAACTTGCTAACTTGCTAACTTGCTAACTTGCTAACTTGCTAACTTGCTAACTTGCCAACTTGCCAACTTGCCAACTCTCTAACTTGCCAACTTGCCAACTTGCCAACTTGCCAACTTGCCAACTTGCTAACTTGCCAACTTGCCAACTTGCCAAATTGCCAACTTGCTAACTTGCTAACTTGCTAACTGGCTAACTTGCTAACTTGATAACTAACTTGCTAACTTGCTAACTTGCTAACTTGCTAACTAACTTGCTAACTTTCTAAATTGCTAACTTGCTAACTTGCTAACTTGCTAACTTGCTAACTTGCCAACTTGCCAACTTGCCAACTTGCCAACTTGCCAACTTGCCAACTTGCCAACTTGCCAACTTGCCAACTTGCCAACTTGCCAACTTGCCAACTTGCCAACTTGCCAACTTGCCAACTTTCCAACTTGCCAACTTGCCAACTTGCTAACTTGCTAACTTGCTAACTTGCTAACTTGCTAACTGGCTAACTTGCTAACTTGCTAACTAACTTGCTAACTTGCTAACTTGCTAACTTGCTAACTAACTTGCTAACTTGCTAACTTGCTAACTTGCTAACTTGCTAACTTGCTAACTTGCTAACTTGCTAACTTGCTAAGTTGCTAACTTGCTAACTTGCCAACTTGCCAACTTGCCAACTCTCTAACTTGCCAACTTGCCAACTTGCCAACTTGCCAACTTGCCAACTTGCCAACTTGCTAACTTGCCAACTTGCCAACTTGCCAACTTGCCAACTTGCTAACTTGCTAACTTGCTAACTAACTTGCTAACTTGCTAACTTGCTAACTAACTTGCTAACTTGCTAACTTGCTAACTTGCTAACTTGCTAACTAACTTGCTAACTTGCTAACTTGCTAACTAACTTGCTAACTTGCTAACTTGCTAACTAACTTGCTAACTTACTAACTTGCTAACTTGCTAACTAACTTGCTGACTAACTTGCTAACTTGCTAACTTGCTAACTAACTTGCCAACTTGCTAACTTCCTAACTTGCTAACTTGCCAACTTGCTAACTTGCTAACTTGCCAACTTGCCAACTTGCCAACTTGCCAACTTGCCAACTTGCCAGCTTGCCAACTTGCCAACTTGCCAACTTGCTAACTTGCTAACTTGCTAACTGGCTAACTTGCTAACTTGCTAACTAACTTGCTAACTAGCTAACTTGCTAACTAACTTGCCAACTTGCTAACTTGCTTACTTGCTAACTTGCCAACTTGCTAACTTGCTAACTTGCTAACTTGCCAACTTGCCAACTTGCCAACTTGCCAACTTGCCAACTTGCCAACTTGCCAACTTGCCAACTTGCCAACTTGCCAACTTGCCAACTTGCCAACTTGCCAACTTGCCAACTTGCCAACTTGCCAACTTGCCAACTTGTTAACTTGCTAACTGGCTAACTCGCTAACTTGCTAACTAACTTGCTAACTTGCTAACTTGCTAACTTTCTAACTAACATGCTAACTTGCTAACTTGCTAACTTGCTAACTAACATGCTAACTTGCTAACTTGCTAACTTGCTAACTTGCTAACTAACTTGCTAACTTGCTAACTTGCTAACTTGCTAACTTGCTAACTTGCTAACTAACTTGCTAACTTGCTAACTTGCTAACTGACTTGCTAACTTGCTAACTTGCTAACTAACTTGCTAACTTGCTAACTTGCTAACTTGCTAACTAACTTGCTAACTTGCTAACTTGCTAACTTGCTAACTAACTTGCTAACTTGTTAACTTGCTAACTAACTTGCTAACTTGCTAACTTGCTAACTTGCTAACTAACTTGCTAACTTGCTAACTAACTAGCTAACTTGCTAACTAACTTGCTAACTTGCTAACTAACTTGCTAACTTGCTAACTAACTTGCTAACTTGCTAACTAACTTGCTAACATCCTAACTAACTTGCTAACTAACTTGCTATCTAACTTGCTAACTTGCTAACTAACTTGCTAACTTGCTAACTAACTTGCTAACTTGCTAACTAACTTGCTAACTAACTTGCTAACTAACTTGCTAACTTGCTAAATAACTTGCTAACTTGCTAACTTGCTAACTTGCTAACTTGCTAACTTGCTAACTTGCTAACTTGCTAACTTGCTAACTTGCCAACTTGCCAACTTGCCAACTCTCTAACTTGCCAACTTGCCAACTTGCCAACTTGCCAACTTGCCAACTTGCTAACTTGCCAACTTGCCAACTTGCCAAATTGCCAACTTGCCAACTTGCCAACTTGCCAACTTGCCAACTTGCTAACTTGCTAACTTGCTAACTTGCTAACTGGCTAACTTGCTAACTTGATAACTAACTTGCTAACTTGCTAACTTGCTAACTTGCTAACTAACTTGCTAACTTTCTAAATTGCTAACTTGCTAACTTGCTAACTTGCTAACTTGCTAACTTGCCAACTTGCCAACTTGCCAACTTGCCAACTTGCCAACTTGCCAACTTGCCAACTTGCCAACTTGCCAACTTGCCAACTTGCCAACTTGCCAACTTGCCAACTTTCCAACTTGCCAACTTGCCAACTTGCTAACTTGCTAACTTGCTAACTTGCTAACTTGCTAACTTGCTAACTGGCTAACTTGCTAACTTGCTAACTAACTTGCTAACTTGCTAACTTGCTAACTTGCTAACTAACTTGCTAACTTGCTAACTTGCTAACTTGCTAACTTGCTAATTTGCTAACTAACTTGCTAACTTGCTAACTTGCTAACTTGCTAACTAACTTGCTAACTTGCTAACTTGCGAACTTGCTAACTTGCTAACTTGCTAACTTGCTAACTTGCTAACCTGCAAACTTGCTAACTTGCTAACTTGCTAACTAACTTGCTGACTTGCTAACTTGCTAACTGACTTGCTAACTTGCTAACTTGCTAACTAACTTGCTAACTTGCTAACTTGCTAACTAACTTGCTAACTTGCTAACTTGCTAACTAACTTGCTAACTTGTTAACTTGCTAACTAACTTGCTAACTTGCTAACTTGCTAACTTGCTAACTTGCTAACTAACTTGCTAACTTGCTAACTTGCTAACTAACTTGCTAACTTGCTAACTGACTTGCTAACTTGCTAACTTGCTAACTAACTTGCTAACTTGCTAACTTGCTAACTAACTTGCTAACTTGCTAACTTGCTAACTTGCTAACTAACTTGCTAACTTGTTAACTTGCTAACTAACTTGCTAACTTGCTAACTTGCTAACTTGCTAACTTGCTAACTAACTTGCTAACTTGCTAACTTGCTAACTAACTTGCTAACTTGCTAACTAACTTGCCAACTTGCTAACTAACTTGCTAACTTGCTAACTTGCTAACTTGCTAACTTGCTAACTTGCTAACTTGCCAACTTGCCAACTTGCCAACTCTCTAACTTGCCAACTTGCCAACTTGCCAACTTGCCAACTTGCCAACTTGCCAACTTGCCAACTTGCCAACTTGCCAACTTGCCAACTTGCCAACTTGCCAACTTGCCAACTTGCCAACTTGCTAACTTGCTAACTTGCTAACTTGCTAACTGGCTAACTTGCTAACTTGCTAACTAACTTGCTAACTTGCTAACTTGCTAATTTGCTAACTTGCTAACTTGCTAACTAACTTGCTAACTTGCTAACTAACTTGCTAACTTGCTAACTAACTTGCTAAATAACTTGCTATATAACTTGCTAACTTGCTAACTAACTTGCTAACTTGCTAACTTGCTAACTTGCTAACTTGCTAACTTGCTAACTTGCTAACTTGCAAACTTGCTAACTTGCTAACTTGCTAATTTGCTAACTTGCTAACTTGCTAACTTGCTAACTTGCTAACTAACTTGCTAACTTGCTAACTAACTTGCTAACTTGCTAACTAACTTGCTAATTTGCTAACTAACTTGCTAACTTGCTAACTAACTTGCTAACTTGCTAACTAGCTTGCTAACTTGCTAACTAACTTGCTAACTTGCTAACTTGCTAACTAACTTGCTAACTTGCTAACTTGCTAACTAACTTGCTAACTTGCTAACTTGCTAACTTGCTAACTTGCTAACTTGCTAACTTGCTAACTTGCTAACTTGCTAACTTGCTAAGTTGCTAACTTGCTAACTTGCCAACTTGCCAACTTGCCAACTCTCTAACTTGCCAACTTGCCAACTTGCCAACTTGCCAACTTGCCAACTTGCCAACTTGCCAACTTGCTAACTTGCCAACTTGCCAACTTGCCAACTTGCCAACTTGCTAACTTGCTAACTTGCTAACTAACTTGCTAACTTGCTAACTTGCTAACTAACTTGCTAACTTGCTAACTTGCTAACTTGCTAACTTGCTAACTTGCTAACTTGCTAACTTGCTAACTAACTTGCTAACTTGCTAACTTGCTAACTAACTTGCTAACTTGCTAACTTGCTAACTAACTTGCTAACTTACTAACTTGCTAACTTGCTAACTAACTTGCTGACTAACTTGCTAACTTGCTAACTTGCTAACTTGCCAACTTGCTAACTTCCTAACTTGCTAACTTGCCAACTTGCTAACTTGCTAACTTGCCAACTTGCCAACTTGCCAACTTGCCAACTTGCCAACTTGCCAACTTGCCAACTTGCCAACTTGCCAACTTGCTAACTTGCTAACTTGCTAACTGGCTAACTTGCTAACTTGCTAACTAACTTGCTAACTAGCTAACTTGCTAACTAACTTGCCAACTTGCTAACTTGCTTACTTGCTAACTTGCCAACTTGCTAACTTGCTAACTTGCCAACTTGCCAACTTGCCAACTTGCCAACTTGCCAACTTGCCAACTTGCCAACTTGCCAACTTGCCAACTTGCCAACTTGCCAACTTGCCAACTTGCCAACTTGCCAACTTGCCAACTTGCCAACTTGCCAACTTGCCAACTTGTTAACTTGCTAACTTGCTAACTTGCTAACTGGCTAACTCGCTAACTTGCTAACTAACTTGCTAACTTGCTAACTTGCTAACTTGCTAACTAACTTGCTAACTTGCTAACTTGCTAACTTGCTAACTAACATGCTAACTTGCTAACTTGCTTACTTGCTAACTTGCTAACTAACTTGCTAACTTGCTAACTTGCTAACTTGCTAACTTGCTAACTTGCTAACTTGCTAACTTGCTAACTAACTTGCTAACTTGCTAACTTGCTAACTGACTTGCTAACTTGCTAACTTGCTAACTAACTTGCTAACTTGCTAACTTGCTAACTTGCTAACTAACTTGCTAACTTGCTAACTTGCTAACTTGCTAACTAACTTGCTAACTTGTTAACTTGCTAACTAACTTGCTAACTTGCTAACTTGCTAACTTGCTAACTAACTTGCTAACTTGCTAACTAACTTGCTAACTTGCTAACTAACTTGCTAACTTGCTAACTAACTTGCTAAATTGCTAACTAACTTGCTAACTTGCTAACTAACTTGCTAACATGCTAACTAACTTGCTAACTAACTTGCTATCTAACTTGCTAACTTGCTAACTAACTTGCTAACTTGCTAACTAACTTGCTAACTTGCTAACTAACTTGCTAACTAACTTGCTAACTAACTTGCTAACTTGCTAAATAACTTGCTAACTTGCTAACTTGCTAACTTGCTAACTTGCTAACTTGCTAACTTGCTAACTTGCTAACTTGCTAACTTGCTAACTTGCCAACTTGCCAACTTGCCAACTCTCTAACTTGCCAACTTGCCAACTTGCCAACTTGCCAACTTGCCAACTTGCCAACTTGCCAACTTGCCAACTTGCCAACTTGCCAACTTGCCAACTTGCTAACTTGCTAACTTGCTAACTTGCTAACTGGCTAACTTGCTAACTTGCTAACTAACTTGCTAACTTGCTAACTTGCTAACTTGCTAACTAACTTGCTAACTTTCTAAATTGCTAACTTGCTAACTTGCTAACTAACTTGCTAACTTGCTAACTTGCTAACTTGCTAACTTGCTAACTTGCTAACTTGCTAACTTGCAAACTTGCTAACTTGCTAACTTGCTAATTTGCTAACTTGCTAACTTGCTAACTTGCTAACTTGCTAACTAACTTGCTAACTTGCTAACTAACTTGCTAACTTGCTAACTAACTTGCTAATTTGCTAACTAACTTGCTAACTTGCTAACTAACTTGCTAACTTGCTAACTAGCTTGCTAACTTGCTAACTAACTTGCTAACTTGCTAACTTGCTAACTAACTTGCTAACTTGCTAACTTGCTAACTAACTTGCTAACTTGCTAACTTGCTAACTTGCTAACTTGCTAACTTGCTAACTTGCTAACTTGCTAACTTGCTAACTTGCTAAGTTGCTAACTTGCTAACTTGCCAACTTGCCAACTTGCCAACTCTCTAACTTGCCAACTTGCCAACTTGCCAACTTGCCAACTTGCCAACTTGCCAACTTGCCAACTTGCTAACTTGCCAACTTGCCAACTTGCCAACTTGCCAACTTGCTAACTTGCTAACTTGCTAACTAACTTGCTAACTTGCTAACTTGCTAACTAACTTGCTAACTTGCTAACTTGCTAACTTGCTAACTTGCTAACTTGCTAACTTGCTAACTTGCTAACTAACTTGCTAACTTGCTAACTTGCTAACTAACTTGCTAACTTGCTAACTTGCTAACTAACTTGCTAACTTACTAACTTGCTAACTTGCTAACTAACTTGCTGACTAACTTGCTAACTTGCTAACTTGCTAACTTGCCAACTTGCTAACTTCCTAACTTGCTAACTTGCCAACTTGCTAACTTGCTAACTTGCCAACTTGCCAACTTGCCAACTTGCCAACTTGCCAACTTGCCAACTTGCCAACTTGCCAACTTGCCAACTTGCCAACTTGCTAACTTGCTAACTTGCTAACTGGCTAACTTGCTAACTTGCTAACTAACTTGCTAACTAGCTAACTTGCTAACTAACTTGCCAACTTGCTAACTTGCTTACTTGCTAACTTGCCAACTTGCTAACTTGCTAACTTGCCAACTTGCCAACTTGCCAACTTGCCAACTTGCCAACTTGCCAACTTGCCAACTTGCCAACTTGCCAACTTGCCAACTTGCCAACTTGCCAACTTGCCAACTTGCCAACTTGCCAACTTGCCAACTTGCCAACTTGCCAACTTGTTAACTTGCTAACTTGCTAACTTGCTAACTGGCTAACTCGCTAACTTGCTAACTAACTTGCTAACTTGCTAACTTGCTAACTTGCTAACTAACTTGCTAACTTGCTAACTTGCTAACTTGCTAACTAACATGCTAACTTGCTAACTTGCTTACTTGCTAACTTGCTAACTAACTTGCTAACTTGCTAACTTGCTAACTTGCTAACTTGCTAACTTGCTAACTTGCTAACTTGCTAACTAACTTGCTAACTTGCTAACTTGCTAACTGACTTGCTAACTTGCTAACTTGCTAACTAACTTGCTAACTTGCTAACTTGCTAACTTGCTAACTAACTTGCTAACTTGCTAACTTGCTAACTTGCTAACTAACTTGCTAACTTGTTAACTTGCTAACTAACTTGCTAACTTGCTAACTTGCTAACTTGCTAACTAACTTGCTAACTTGCTAACTAACTTGCTAACTTGCTAACTAACTTGCTAACTTGCTAACTAACTTGCTAACTTGCTAACTAACTTGCTAACTTGCTAACTAACTTGCTAACATGCTAACTAACTTGCTAACTAACTTGCTATCTAACTTGCTAACTTGCTAACTAACTTGCTAACTTGCTAACTAACTTGCTAACTTGCTAACTAACTTGCTAACTAACTTGCTAACTAACTTGCTAACTTGCTAAATAACTTGCTAACTTGCTAACTTGCTAACTTGCTAACTTGCTAACTTGCTAACTTGCTAACTTGCTAACTTGCTAACTTGCTAACTTGCCAACTTGCCAACTTGCCAACTCTCTAACTTGCCAACTTGCCAACTTGCCAACTTGCCAACTTGCCAACTTGCCAACTTGCCAACTTGCCAACTTGCCAACTTGCTAACTTGCTAACTTGCTAACTTGCTAACTGGCTAACTTGCTAACTTGCTAACTAACTTGCTAACTTGCTAACTTGCTAACTTGCTAACTAACTTGCTAACTTTCTAAATTGCTAACTTGCTAACTTGCTAACTTGCCAACTTGCCAACTTGCTAACTTGCTAACTTGCTAACTTGCTAACTGGCTAACTTGCTTACTTGCTAACTAACTTGCTAACTTGCTAACTTGCTAACTTGCTAACTAACTTGCTAACTTGCTAACTTGCTAACTTGCTAACTTGCTAACTTGCTAACTAACGTGCTAACTTGCTAACTTGCTAACTTGCTAACTTGCTAACTTGCTAACTAACTTGCTAACTTGCTAACTTGCTAACTGACTTGCTAACTTGCTAACTTGCTAACTAACTTGCTAACTTGCTAACTAACTTGCTAACTTGCTAACTTGCTAACTAACTTGCTAACTTGTTAACTTGCTAACTAACTTGCTAACTTGCTAACTTGCTAACTAACTTGCTAACTTGCTAACTTGCTAACTACCTTGCTAACTTGCTAACTAACTTGCTAACTTGCTAACTAACTTGCTAACTTGCTAACTAACTTGCTAACTTGCTAACTTGCTAACTTGCTAACTTGCTAACTTGCAAACTTGCTAACTTGCTAACTTGCTAACTTGCTAATTTGCTAACTTGCTAACTTGCTAACTTGCTAACTTGCTAACTAACTTGCTAACTTGCTAACTAACTTGCTAACTTGCTAACTAACTTGCTAATTTGCTAACTAACTTGCTAACTTGCTAACTAACTTGCTAACTTGCTAACTAACTTGCTAACTAACTTGCTAACTAACTTGCTAACTTGCTAACTTGCTAACTAACTTGCTAACTTGCTAACTTGCTAACTTGCTAACTAACATGCTAACTTGCTAACTTGCTAACTTGCTAACTTGCTAACTAACTTGCTAACTTGCTAACTTGCTAACTTGCTAACTTGCTAACTTGCTAACTTGCTAACTTGCTAACTTGCTAACTAACTTGCTAACTTGCTAACTTGCTAACTGACTTGCTAACTTGCTAACTTGCTAACTAACTTGCTAACTTGCTAACTTGCTAACTTGCTAACTAACTTGCTAACTTGCTAACTTGCTAACTTGCTAACTAACTTGCTAACTTGTTAACTTGCTAACTAACTTGCTAACTTGCTAACTTGCTAACTTGCTAACTAACTTGCTAACTTGCTAACTAACTTGCTAACTTGCTAACTAACTTGCTAACTTGCAAACTAACTTGCTAACTTGCTAACTAACTTGCTAACTTGCTAACTAACTTGCTAACATGCTAACTAACTTGCTAACTAACTTGCTATCTAACTTGCTAACTTGCTAACTAACTTGCTAACTTGCTAACTAACTTGCTAACTTGCTAACTAACTTGCTAACTAACTTGCTAACTAACTTGCTAACTTGCTAAATAACTTGCTAACTTGCTAACTTGCTAACTTGCTAACTTGCTAATTTGCTAACTTGCTAACTTGCTAACTTGCCAACTTGTTAACTTGCCAACTCTCTAACTTGCCAACTTGCCAACTTGCCAACTTGCCACCTTGCTAACTTGCCAACTTGCCAACTTGCCAACTTGCCAACTTGCCAACTTGCCAACTTGCCAACTTGCCAACTTGCTAACTTGCTAACTTGCTAACTTGCTAACTGGCTAACTTGCTAACTAACTTGCTAACTTGCTAACTTGCTAACTTGCTAACTAACTTGCTAACTTTCTAAATTGCTAACTTGCTAACTTGCTAACTTGCCAACTTGCCAACTTGCTAACTTGCTAACTTGCTAACTTGCTAACTGGCTAACTTCCTAACTTGCTAACTAACTTGCTAACTTGCTAACTTGCTAATTTGCTAACTAACTTGCTAACTTGCTAACTTGCTAACTTGCTAACTAACTTGCTAACTTGCTAACTAACTTGCTAACTTGCTAACTAACTTGCTAACTTGCAAACTAACTTGCTAACTTGCTAACTAACTTGCTAACTTGCTAACTAACTTGCTAACATGCTAACTAACTTGCTAACTAACTTGCTATCTAACTTGCTAACTTGCTAACTAACTTGCTAACTTGCTAACTAACTTGCTAACTTGCTAACTAACTTGCTAACTAACTTGCTAACTAACTTGCTAACTTGCTAAATAACTTGCTAACTTGCTAACTTGCTAACTTGCTAACTTGCTAATTTGCTAACTTGCTAACTTGCTAACTTGCCAACTTGTTAACTTGCCAACTCTCTAACTTGCCAACTTGCCAACTTGCCAACTTGCCACCTTGCTAACTTGCCAACTTGCCAACTTGCCAACTTGCCAACTTGCCAACTTGCCAACTTGCCAACTTGCTAACTTGCTAACTTGCTAACTTGCTAACTGGCTAACTTGCTAACTAACTTGCTAACTTGCTAACTTGCTAACTTGCTAACTAACTTGCTAACTTTCTAAATTGCTAACTTGCTAACTTGCTAACTTGCCAACTTGCCAACTTGCTAACTTGCTAACTTGCTAACTTGCTAACTGGCTAACTTCCTAACTTGCTAACTAACTTGCTAACTTGCTAACTTGCTAATTTGCTAACTAACTTGCTAACTTGCTAACTTGCTAACTTGCTAACTTGCTAACTAACGTGCTAACTTGCTAACTTGCTAACTTGCTAACTTGCTAACTTGCTAACTAACTTGCTAACTTGCTAACTTGCTAACTGACTTGCTAACTTGCTAACTTGCTAACTAACTTGCTAACTTGCTAACTAACTTGCTAACTTGCTAACTTGCTAACTAACTTGCTAACTTGTTAACTTGCTAACTAACTTGCTAACTTGCTAACTTGCTAACTAACTTGCTAACTTGCTAACTTGCTAACTACCTTGCTAACTTGCTAACTAACTTGCTAACTTGCTAACTAACTTGCTAACTTGCTAACTAACTTGCTAACTTGCTAACTAACTTGCTAACTTGCTAACTAACTTGCTAAGTAACTTGCTAACTAACTTGCTAACTAACTTGCTAACTTGCTAACTAACTTGCTAACTTGCTAACTTGCTAACTTGCTAACTTGCTAACTTGCTAACTTGCTAACTTGCTAATTTGCTAACTTGCTAACTTGCTAACTAACTTGCTAACTTGCTAACTAACTTGCTAACTTGCTAACTAACTTGCTAAATAACTTGCTATATAACTTGCTAACTTGCTAACTAACTTGCTAACTTGCTAACTTGCTAACTTGCTAACTTGCTAACTTGCTAACTTGCAAACTTGCTAACTTGCTAACTTGCTAACTTGCTAATTTGCTAACTTGCTAACTTGCTAACTTGCTAACTTGCTAACTAACTTGCTAACTTGCTAACTAACTTGCTAACTTGCTAACTAACTTGCTAATTTGCTAACTAACTTGCTAACTTGCTAACTAACTTGCTAACTTGCTAACTAACTTGCTAACTAACTTGCTAACTAACTTGCTAACTTGCTAACTTGCTAACTAACTTGCTAAATTGCTAACTTGCTAACTTGCTAACTTGCTAACTTGCTAACTTGCTAACTTGCTAACTTGCTAACTTGCTAAGTTGCTAACTTGCTAACTTGCCAACTTGCCAACTTGCCAACTCTCTAACTTGCCAGCTTGCCAACTTGCCAACTTGCCAACTTGCCAACTTGCCAACTTGCTAACTTGCCAACTTGCCAACTTGCCAACTTGCCAACTTGCTAACTTGCTAACTTGCTAACTAACTTGCTAACTTGCTAACTTGCTAACTAACTTGCTAACTTGCTAACTTGCTAACTTGCTAACTTGCTAACTTGCTAACTTGCTAACTAACTTGCTAACTTGCTAACTTGCTAACTAACTTGCTAACTTGCTAACTTGCTAACTAACTTGCTAACTTACTAACTTGCTAACTTGCTAACTAACTTGCTGACTAACTTGCTAACTTGCTAACTTGCTAACTAACTTGCCAACTTGCTAACTTCCTAACTTGCTAACTTGCCAACTTGCTAACTTGCTAACTTGCCAACTTGCCAACTTGCCAACTTGCCAACTTGCCAACTTGCCAACTTGCCAACTTGCCAACTTGCCAACTTGCTAACTTGCTAACTTGCTAACTGGCTAACTTGCTAACTTGCTAACTAACTTGCTAACTAGCTAACTTGCTAACTAACTTGCCAACTTGCTAACTTGCTTACTTGCTAACTTGCTAACTTGCTAACTTGCTAACTAACTTGCTAACTTGCTAACTTGCTAACTTGCTAACTTGCCAACTTGCCAACTTGCTAACTTGCTAACTTGCTAACTTGCTAACTGGCTAACTTGCTAACTTGCTAACTAACTTGCTAACTTGCTAACTTGCTAACTTGCTAACTTGCTAACTAACTTGCTAACTTGCTAACTTGCTAACTTGCTAACTTGCTAACTTGCTAACTAACGTGCTAACTTGCTAACTTGCTAACTTGCTAACTTGATAACTTGCTAACTAACTTGCTAACTTGCTAACTTGCTAACTGACTTGCTAACTTGCTAACTTGCTAACTAACTTGCCAACTTGCTAACTAACTTGCTAACTTGCTAACTTGCTAACTAACTTGCTAACTTGTTAACTTGCTAACTAACTTGCTAACTTGCTAACTTGCTAACTAACTTGCTAACTTGCTAACTTGCTAACTACCTTGCTAACTTGCTAACTAACTTGCTAACTTGCTAACTAACTTGCTAACTTGCTAACTAACTTGCTAACTTGCTAACTAACTTGCTAACTTGCTAACTAACTTGCTAACTTGCTAACTAACTTGCTAACTAACTTGCTAACTAACTTGCTAACTAACTTGCTAACTTGCTAACTTGCTAACTTGCTAACTTGCTAACTTGCTAACTTGCTAACTTGCAAACTTGCTAACTTGCTAACTTGCTAACTTGCTAATTTGCTAACTTGCTAACTTGCTAACTTGCTAACTTGCTAACTAACTTGCTAACTTGCTAACTAACTTGCTAACTTGCTAACTAACTTGCTAATTTGCTAACTAACTTGCTAACTTGCTAACTAACTTGCTAACTTGCTAACTAACTTGCTAACTAACTTGCTAACTTGCTAACTTGCTAACTAACTTGCTAACTTGCTAACTTGCTAACTTGCTAACTTGCTAACTTGCTAACTTGCTAAGTTGCTAACTTGCTAACTTGCTAACTTGCTAAGTTGCTAACTTGCTAACTTGCCAACTTGCCAACTTGCCAACTCTCTAACTTGCCAACTTGCCAACTTGCCAACTTGCCAACTTGCCAAATTGCCAACTTGCTAACTTGCCAACTTGCCAACTTGCCAACTTGCCAACTTGCTAACTTGCTAACTTGCTAACTAACTTGCTAACTTGCTAACTTGCTAACTAACTTGCTAACTTGCTAACTTGCTAACTTGCTAACTTGCTAACTTGCTAACTTGCTAACTTGCTAACTTGCTAACTTGCTAACTAACTTGCTAACTTGCTAACTTGCTAACTAACTTGCTAACTTGCTAACTTGCTAACTAACTTGCTAACTTACTAACTTGCTAACTTGCTAACTAACTTGCTGACTAACTTGCTAACTTGCTAACTTGCTAACTAACTTGCTAACTTGCTAACTTCCTAACTTGCTAACTTGCCAACTTGCTAACTTGCTAACTTGCCAACTTGCCAACTTGCCAACTTGCCAACTTGCCAACTTGCCAACTTGCCAACTTGCCAACTTGCTAACTTGCTAACTTACTAACTGGCTAACTTGCTAACTTGCTAACTAACTTGCTAACTAGCTAACTTGCTAACTAACTTGCCAACTTGCTAACTTGCTTACTTGCTAACTTGCCAACTTGCTAACTTGCTAACTTGCTAACTTGCCAACTTGCCAACTTGCCAACTTGCCAACTTGCCAACTTGCCAACTTGCCAACTTGCCAACTTGCCAACTTGCCAACTTGCCAACTTGCCAACTTGCCAACTTGCCAACTTGCCAACTTGTTAACTTGCTAACTTGCTAACTTGCTAACTTGCTAACTAACTTGCTAACTTGCTAACTAACTTGCTAACTTGCTAACTAACTTGCTAACTTGCTAACTAACTTGCTAACTTGCTAACTAACTTGCTAACTTGCTAACTAACTTGCTAACATGCTAACTAACTTGCTAACTAACTTGCTATCTAACTTGCTAACTTGCTAACTAACTTGCTAACTTGCTAACTAACTTCCTAACTAACTTGCTAACTAACTTGCTAACTAACTTGCTAACTTGCTAAATAACTTGCTAACTTGCTAACTTGCTAACTGACTTGCTAACTTGCTAACTTGCTAACTAACTTGCTAACTTGCTAACTTGCTAACTTGCTAACTAACTTGCTAACTTGCTAACTAACTTGCTAACTTGCTAACTTGCTAACTTGCTAACTAACTTGCTAACTTGCTAACTTGCTAACTTGCTAACTTGCTAACTTGCTAACTTGCTAACTAACTTGCTAACTTGCTAACTTGCTAACTGACTTGCTAACTTGCTAACTTGCTAACTAACTTGCTAACTTGCTAACTTGCTAACTTGCTAACTAACTTGCTAACTTGCTAACTTGCTAACTAACTTGCTAACTTGTTAACTTGCTAACTAACTTGCTAACTTGCTAACTTGCTAACTTGCTAACTAACTTGCTAACTTGCTAACTAACTTGCTAACTTGCTAACTAACTTGCTAACTTGCTAACTAACTTGCTAACTTGCTAACTAACTTGCTAACTTGCTAACTAACTTGCTAACATGCTAACTAACTTGCTAACTAACTTGCTATCTAACTTGCTAACTTGCTAACTAACTTGCTAACTTGCTAACTAACTTGCTAACTTGCTAACTAACTTGCTAACTAACTTGCTAACTAACTTGCTAACTTGCTAAATAACTTGCTAACTTGCTAACTTGCTAACTTGCTAACTTGCTAACTTGCTAACTTGCTAACTTGCTAACTTGCTAACTTGCCAACTTGCCAACTTGCCAACTCTCTAACTTGCCAACTTGCCAACTTGCCAACTTGCCAACTTGCCAACTTGCTAACTTGCCAACTTGCCAACTTGCCAACTTGCCAACTTGCCAACTTGCCAACTTGCCAACTTGCTAACTTGCTAACTTGCTAACTTGCTAACTGGCTAACTTGCTAACTTGCTAACTAACTTGCTAACTTGCTAACTTGCTAACTTGCTAACTAACTTGCTAACTTTCTAAATTGCTAACTTGCTAACTTGCTAACTTGCCAACTTGCCAACTTGCTAACTTGCTAACTTGCTAACTTGCTAACTGGCTAACTTGCTAACTTGCTAACTAACTTGCTAACTTGCTAACTTGCTAACTAACTTGCTAACTTGCTAACTTGCTAACTTGCTAACTTGCTAACTTGCTAACTTGCTAACTAACGTGCTAACTTGCTAACTTGCTAACTTGCTAACTTGCTAACTTGCTAACTAACTTGCTAACTTGCTAACTTGCTAACTGACTTGCTAACTTGCTAACTTGCTAACTAACTTGCTAACTTGCTAACTAACTTGCTAACTTGCTAACTTGCTAACTAACTTGCTAACTTGTTAACTTGCTAACTAACTTGCTAACTTGCTAACTTGCTAACTAACTTGCTAACTTGCTAACTTGCTAACTCCCTTGCTAACTTGCTAACTAACTTGCTAACTTGCTAACTAACTTGCTAACTTGCTAACTAACTTGCTAACTTGCTAACTAACTTGCTAACTTGCTAACTAACTTGCTAACTTGCTAACTAACTTGCTAACTAACTTGCTAACTAACTTGCTAACTAACTTGCTAACTTGCTAACTAACTTGCTAACTTGCTAACTTGCTAACTTGCTAACTTGCTAACTTGCTAACTTGCTAACTTGCTAATTTGCTAACTTGCTAACTTGCTAACTAACTTGCTAACTTGCTAACTAACTTGCTAACTTGCTAACTAACTTGCTAAATAACTTGCTATATAACTTGCTAACTTGCTAACTAACTTGCTAACTTGCTAACTTGCTAACTTGCTAACTTGCTAACTTGCTAACTTGCAAACTTGCTAACTTGCTAACTTGCTAACTTGCTAATTTGCTAACTTGCTAACTTGCTAACTTGCTAACTTGCTAACTAACTTGCTAACTTGCTAACTAACTTGCTAACTTGCTAACTAACTTGCTAATTTGCTAACTAACTTGCTAACTTGCTAACTAACTTGCTAACTTGCTAACTAACTTGCTAACTAACTTGCTAACTAACTTGCTAACTTGCTAACTTGCTAACTTGCTAACTTGCTAACTTGCTAACTTGCTAACTTGCTAACTTGCTAAGTTGCTAACTTGCTAACTTGCCAACTTGCCAACTTGCCAACTCTCTAACTTGCCAACTTGCCAACTTGCCAACTTGCCAACTTGCCAACTTGCTAACTTGCCAACTTGCCAACTTGCCAACTTGCCAACTTGCCAACTTGCTAACTTGCTAACTTGCTAACTAACTTGCTAACTTGCTAACTTGCTAACTAACTTGCTAACTTGCTAACTTGCTAACTTGCTAACTTGCTAACTTGCTAACTTGCTAACTTGCTAACTTGCTAACTAACTTGCTAACTTGCTAACTTGCTAACTAACTTGCTAACTTGCTAACTTGCTAACTAACTTGCTAACTTACTAACTTGCTAACTTGCTAACTAACTTGCTGACTAACTTGCTAACTTGCTAACTAACTTGCCAACTTGCTAACTTCCTAACTTGCTAACTTGCCAACTTGCTAACTTGCTAACTTGCCAACTTGCCAACTTGCCAACTTGCCAACTTGCCAACTTGCCAACTTGCCAACTTGCCAACTTGCCAACTTGCTAACTTGCTAACTTGCTAACTGGCTAACTTGCTAACTTGCTAACTAACTTGCCAACTTGCTAACTTGCTTACTTGCTAACTTGCTAACTTGCTAACTTGCTAACTAACTTGCTAACTTGCTAACTTGCTAACTTGCTAACTTGCTAAGTTGCCAACTTGCCAACTTGCTAACTTGCTAACTTGCTAACTTGCTAACTGGCTAACTTGCTAACTTGCTAACTAACTTGCTAACTTGCTAACTTGCTAACTTGCTAACTAACTTGCTAACTTGCTAACTTGCTAACTTGCTAACTTGCTAACTTGCTAACTTGCTAACTTGCTAACTAACGTGCTAACTTGCTAACTTGCTAACTTGCTAACTTGCTAACTTGCTAACTAACTTGCTAACTTGCTAACTTGCTAACTGACTTGCTAACTTGCTAACTTGCTAACTAACTTGCTAACTTGCTAACTAACTTGCTAACTTGCTAACTTGCTAACTAACTTGCTAACTTGTTAACTTGCTAACTAACTTGCTAACTTGCTAACTTGCTAACTAACTTGCTAACTTGCTAACTTGCTAACTACCTTGCTAACTTGCTAACTAACTTGCTAACTTGCTAACTAACTTGCTAACTTGCTAACTAACTTGCTAACTTGCTAACTAACCTGCTAACTTGCTAACTAACTTGCTAACTTGCTAACTAACTTGCTAACTAACTTGCTAACTAACTTGCTAACTAACTTGCTAACTTGCTAACTAACTTGCTAACTTGCTAACTTGCTAACTAACTTGCTAACTTGCTAACTAACTTGCTAACTTGCTAACTAACTTGCTAAATAACTTGCTATATAACTTGCTAACTTGCTAACTTACTTGCTAACTTGCTAACTTGCTAACTTGCTAACTTGCTAACTTGCTAACTTGCTAACTTGCAAACTTGCTAACTTGCTAACTTGCTAACTTGCTAATTTGCTAACTTGCTAACTTGCTAACTTGCTAACTAATTTGCTAACTTGCTAACTAACTTGCTAACTTGCTAACTAACTTGCTAATTTGCTAACTAACTTGCTAACTTGCTAACTAACTTGCTAACTTGCTAACTAACTTGCTAACTAACTTGCTAACTAACTTGCTAACTTGCTAACTTGCTAACTAACTTGCTAACTTGCTAACTTGCTAACTTGCTAACTTGCTAACTTGCTAACTTGCTAACTTGCTAACTTGCTAACTTGCTAAGTTGCTAACTTGCTTACTTGCCAACTTGCCAACTTGCCAACTCTCTAACTTGCCAACTTGCCAACTTGCCAACTTGCCAACTTGCCAACTTGCCAACTTGCTAACTTGCCAACTTGCCAACTTGCCAACTTGCCAACTTGCTAACTTGCTAACTTGCTAACTAACTTGCTAACTTGCTAACTTGCTAACTAACTTGCTAACTTGCTAACTTGCTAACTTGCTAACTTGCTAACTTGCTAACTTGCTAACTTGCTAACTTGCTAACTAACTTGCTAACTTGCTAACTTGCTAACTAACTTGCTAACTTGCTAACTTGCTAACTAACTTGCTAACTTACTAACTTGCTAACTTGCTAACTAACTTGCTGACTAACTTGCTAACTTGCTAACTTGCTAACTAACTTGCCAACTTGCTAACTTCCTAACTTGCTAACTTGCCAACTTGCTAACTTGCTAACTTGCCAACTTGCCAACTTGCCAACTTGCCAACTTGCCAACTTGCCAACTTGCCAACTTGTCAACTTGCCAACTTGCCAACTTGCTAACTTGCTAACTTGCTAACTTGCTAACTAACTTGCCAACTTGCTAACTTCCTAACTTGCTAACTTGCCAACTTGCTAACTTGCTAACTTGCCAACTTGCCAACTTGCCAACTTGCCAACTTGCCAACTTGCCAACTTGCCAACTTGCCAACTTGCCAACTTGCTAACTTGCTAACTTGCTAACTGGCTAACTTGCTAACTTGCTAACTAACTTGCTAACTAGCTAACTTGCTAACTAACTTGCCAACTTGCTAACTTGCTTACTTGCTAACTTGCTAACTTGCTAACTTGCTAACTAACTTGCTAACTTGCTAACTTGCTAACTTGCTAACTTGCTAAGTTGCCAACTTGCCAACTTGCTAACTTGCTAACTTGCTAACTTGCCAACTGGCTAACTTGCTAACTTGCTAACTAACTTGCTAACTTGCTAACTTGCTAACTTGCTAACTAACTTGCTAACTTGCTAACTAACGTGCTAACTTGCTAACTTGCTAACTTGCTAACTAACGTGCTAACTTGCTAACTTGCTAACTTGCTAACTTGCTAACTAACTTGCTAACTTGCTAACTTGCTAACTGACTTGCTAACTTGCTAACTTGCTAACTAACTTGCTAACTTGCTAACTAACTTGCTAACTTGCTAACTTGCTAACTAACTTGCTAACTTGTTAACTTGCTAACTAACTTGCTAACTTGCTAACTTGCTAACTAACTTGCTAACTTGCTAACTTGCTAACTACCTTGCTAACTTGCTAACTAACTTGCTAACTTGCTAACTAACTTGCTGACTTGCTAACTAACTTGCTAACTTGCTAACTAACTTGCTAACTTGCTAACTAACTTGCTAACTTGCTAACTAACTTGCTAACTAACTTGCCAACTAACTTGCTAACTAACTTGCTAACTTGCTAACTAACTTGCTAACTTGCTAACTTGCTAACTTGCTAACTTGCTAACTTGCTAATTTGCTAACTTGCTAACTTGCTAACTAACTTGCTAACTTGCTAACTAACTTGCTAACTTGCTAACTAACTTGCTAAATAACTTGCTATATAACTTGCTAACTTGCTAACTAACTTGCCAACTAACTTGCTAACTAACTTGCTAACTTGCTAACTAACTTGCTAACTTGCTAACTTGCTAACTTGCTAACTTGCTAACTTGCTAATTTGCTAACTTGCTAACTTGCTAACTAACTTGCTAACTTGCTAACTAACTTGCTAACTTGCTAACTAACTTGCTAAATAACTTGCTATATAACTTGCTAACTTGCTAACTAACTTGCTAACTTGCCAACTTGCCAACTTGCCAACTTGCCAACTTGCCAACTTGCCAACTTGCCAACTTGCCAACTTGCCAACTTGCCAACTTGCCAACTTGTTAACTTGCTAACTGGCTAACTCGCTAACTTGCTAACTAACTTGCTAACTTGCTAACTTGCTAACTTGCTAACTAACATGCTAACTTGCTAACTTGCTAACTTGCTAACTAACATGCTAACTTGCTAACTTGCTAACTTGCTAACTTGCTAACTAACTTGCTAACTTGCTAACTTGCTAACTTGCTAACTTGCTAACTAACTTGCTAACTTGCTAACTTGCTAACTGACTTGCTAACTTGCTAACTTGCTAACTAACTTGCTAACTTGCTAACTTGCTAACTTGCTAACTAACTTGCTAACTTGCTAACTTGCTAACTTGCTAACTAACTTGCTAACTTGTTAACTTGCTAACTAACTTGCTAACTTGCTAACTTGCTAACTTGCTAACTAACTTGCTAACTTGCTAACTAACTAGCTAACTTGCTAACTAACTTGCTAACTTGCTAACTAACTTGCTAACTTGCTAACTAACTTGCTAACTTGCTAACTAACTTGCTAACATCCTAACTAACTTGCTAACTAACTTGCTATCTAACTTGCTAACTTGCTAACTAACTTGCTAACTTGCTAACTAACTTGCTAACTTGCTAACTAACTTGCTAACTAACTTGCTAACTAACTTGCTAACTTGCTAAATAACTTGCTAACTTGCTAACTTGCTAACTTGCTAACTTGCTAACTTGCTAACTTGCTAACTTGCCAACTTGCCAACTTGCCAACTCTCTAACTTGCCAACTTGCCAACTTGCCAACTTGCCAACTTGCCAAATTGCTAACTTGCCAACTTGCCAACTTGCCAAATTGCCAACTTGCTAACTTGCTAACTTGCTAACTGGCTAACTTGCTAACTTGATAACTAACTTGCTAACTTGCTAACTTGCTAACTTGCTAACTAACTTGCTAACTTTCTAAATTGCTAACTTGCTAACTTGCTAACTTGCTAACTTGCTAACTTGCCAACTTGCCAACTTGCCAACTTGCCAACTTGCCAACTTGCCAACTTGCCAACTTGCCAACTTGCCAACTTGCCAACTTGCCAACTTGCCAACTTGCCAACTTGCCAACTTTCCAACTTGCCAACTTGCCAACTTGCTAACTTGCTAACTTGCTAACTTGCTAACTTGCTAACTGGCTAACTTGCTAACTTGCTAACTAACTTGCTAACTTGCTAACTTGCTAACTTGCTAACTAACTTGCTAACTTGCTAACTTGCTAACTTGCTAACTTGCTAACTTGCTAACTTGCTAACTTGCTAACTTGCTAACTTGCTAAGTTGCTAACTTGCTAACTTGCCAACTTGCCAACTTGCCAACTCTCTAACTTGCCAACTTGCCAACTTGCCAACTTGCCAACTTGCCAACTTGCCAACTTGCTAACTTGCCAACTTGCCAACTTGCCAACTTGCCAACTTGCTAACTTGCTAACTTGCTAACTAACTTGCTAACTTGCTAACTTGCTAACTAACTTGCTAACTTGCTAACTTGCTAACTTGCTAACTTGCTAACTTGCTAACTAACTTGCTAACTTGCTAACTTGCTAACTAACTTGCTAACTTGCTAACTTGCTAACTAACTTGCTAACTTACTAACTTGCTAACTTGCTAACTAACTTGCTGACTAACTTGCTAACTTGCTAACTTGCTAACTAACTTGCCAACTTGCTAACTTCCTAACTTGCTAACTTGCCAACTTGCTAACTTGCTAACTTGCCAACTTGCCAACTTGCCAACTTGCCAACTTGCCAACTTGCCAGCTTGCCAACTTGCCAACTTGCCAACTTGCTAACTTGCTAACTTGCTAACTGGCTAACTTGCTAACTTGCTAACTAACTTGCTAACTAGCTAACTTGCTAACTAACTTGCCAACTTGCTTACTTGCTAACTTGCCAACTTGCTAACTTGCTAACTTGCTAACTTGCCAACTTGCCAACTTGCCAACTTGCCAACTTGCCAACTTGCCAACTTGCCAACTTGCCAACTTGCCAACTTGCCAACTTGCCAACTTGCCAACTTGCCAACTTGCCAACTTGCCAACTTGCCAACTTGCCAACTTGCCAACTTGTTAACTTGCTAACTGGCTAACTCGCTAACTTGCTAACTAACTTGCTAACTTGCTAACTTGCTAACTTGCTAACTAACATGCTAACTTGCTAACTTGCTAACTTGCTAACTAACATGCTAACTTGCTAACTTGCTAACTTGCTAACTTGCTAACTAACTTGCTAACTTGCTAACTTGCTAACTTGCTAACTTGCTAACTTGCTAACTAACTTGCTAACTTGCTAACTTGCTAACTGACTTGCTAACTTGCTAACTTGCTAACTAACTTGCTAACTTGCTAACTTGCTAACTTGCTAACTAACTTGCTAACTTGCTAACTTGCTAACTTGCTAACTAACTTGCTAACTTGTTAACTTGCTAACTAACTTGCTAACTTGCTAACTTGCTAACTTGCTAACTAACTTGCTAACTTGCTAACTAACTAGCTAACTTGCTAACTAACTTGCTAACTTGCTAACTAACTTGCTAACTTGCTAACTAACTTGCTAACTTGCTAACTAACTTGCTAACATCCTAACTAACTTGCTAACTAACTTGCTATCTAACTTGCTAACTTGCTAACTAACTTGCTAACTTGCTAACTAACTTGCTAACTTGCTAACTAACTTGCTAACTAACTTGCTAACTAACTTGCTAACTTGCTAAATAACTTGCTAACTTGCTAACTTGCTAACTTGCTAACTTGCTAACTTGCTAACTTGCTAACTTGCTAACTTGCTAACTTGCCAACTTGCCAACTTGCCAACTCTCTAACTTGCCAACTTGCCAACTTGCCAACTTGCCAACTTGCCAACTTGCTAACTTGCCAACTTGCCAACTTGCCAAATTGCCAACTTGCCAACTTGCCAACTTGCCAACTTGCCAACTTGCTAACTTGCTAACTTGCTAACTTGCTAACTGGCTAACTTGCTAACTTGATAACTAACTTGCTAACTTGCTAACTTGCTAACTTGCTAACTAACTTGCTAACTTTCTAAATTGCTAACTTGCTAACTTGCTAACTTGCTAACTTGCTAACTTGCCAACTTGCCAACTTGCCAACTTGCCAACTTGCCAACTTGCCAACTTGCCAACTTGCCAACTTGCCAACTTGCCAACTTGCCAACTTGCCAACTTGCCAACTTTCCAACTTGCCAACTTGCCAACTTGCTAACTTGCTAACTTGCTAACTTGCTAACTTGCTAACTTGCTAACTGGCTAACTTGCTAACTTGCTAACTAACTTGCTAACTTGCTAACTTGCTAACTTGCTAACTAACTTGCTAACTTGCTAACTTGCTAACTTGCTAACTTGCTAACTTGCTAACTAACTTGCTAACTTGCTAACTTGCTAACTTGCTAACTAACTTGCTAACTTGCTAACTTGCGAACTTGCTAACTTGCTAACTTGCTAACTTGCTAACTTGCTAACCTGCAAACTTGCTAACTTGCTAACTTGCTAACTAACTTGCTGACTTGCTAACTTGCTAACTGACTTGCTAACTTGCTAACTTGCTAACTAACTTGCTAACTTGCTAACTTGCTAACTAACTTGCTAACTTGCTAACTTGCTAACTAACTTGCTAACTTGTTAACTTGCTAACTAACTTGCTAACTTGCTAACTTGCTAACTTGCTAACTAACTTGCTAACTTGCTAACTTGCTAACTAACTTGCTAACTTGCTAACTGACTTGCTAACTTGCTAACTTGCTAACTAACTTGCTAACTTGCTAACTTGCTAACTAACTTGCTAACTTGCTAACTTGCTAACTTGCTAACTAACTTGCTAACTTGTTAACTTGCTAACTAACTTGCTAACTTGCTAACTTGCTAACTTGCTAACTTGCTAACTAACTTGCTAACTTGCTAACTTGCTAACTAACTTGCTAACTTGCTAACTAACTTGCCAACTTGCTAACTAACTTGCTAACTTGCTAACTTGCTAACTTGCTAACTTGCTAACTTGCTAACTTGCCAACTTGCCAACTTGCCAACTTGCCAACTTGCCAACTTGCCAACTTGCCAACTTGCCAACTTGCCAACTTGCCAACTTGCCAACTTGCCAACTTGCCAACTTGCTAACTTGCTATTTTGCTAACTTGCTAACTGGCTAACTTGCTAACTTGCTAACTAACTTGCTAACTTGCTAACTTGCTAATTTGCTAACTTGCTAACTTGCTAACTAACTTGCTAACTTGCTAACTAACTTGCTAACTTGCTAACTAACTTGCTAAATAACTTGCTATATAACTTGCTAACTTGCTAACTAACTTGCTAACTTGCTAACTTGCTAACTTGCTAACTTGCTAACTTGCTAACTTGCAAACTTGCTAACTTGCTAACTTGCTAATTTGCTAACTTGCTAACTTGCTAACTTGCTAACTTGCTAACTAACTTGCTAACTTGCTAACTAACTTGCTAACTTGCTAACTAACTTGCTAATTTGCTAACTAACTTGCTAACTTGCTAACTAACTTGCTAACTTGCTAACTAACTTGCTAACTTGCTAACTAACTTGCTAACTTGCTAACTTGCTAACTTGCTAACTAACTTGCTAACTTGCTAACTAACTTGCTAACTTGCTAACTAACTTGCTAATTTGCTAACTAACTTGCTAACTTGCTAACTAACTTGCTAACTTGCTAACTAACTTGCTAACTTGCTAACTAACTTGCCAACTTGCCAACTTGCCAACTTGCCAACTTGCCAACTTGCCAACTTGCTAACTTGCTAACTTGCTAACTTGCTAACTGGCTAACTTGCTAACTTGCTAACTAACTTGCTAACTTGCTAACTTGCTAATTTGCTAACTTGCTAACTTGCTAACTAACTTGCTAACTTGCTAACTAACTTGCTAACTTGCTAACTAACTTGCTAAATAACTTGCTATATAACTTGCTAACTTGCTAACTAACTTGCTAACTTGCTAACTTGCTAACTTGCTAACTTGCTAACTTGCTAACTTGCTAACTTGCAAACTTGCTAACTTGCTAACTTGCTAATTTGCTAACTTGCTAACTTGCTAACTTGCTAACTTGCTAACTAACTTGCTAACTTGCTAACTAACTTGCTAACTTGCTAACTAACTTGCTAACTTGCTAACTTGCTAACTTGCTAACTTGCTAACTTGCTAACTTGCTAACTTGCTAACTTGCTAACTTGCTAAGTTGCTAACTTGCTAACCTGCCAACTTGCCAACTTGCCAACTCTCTAACTTGCCAACTTGCCAACTTGCCAACTTGCCAACTTGCCAACTTGCCAACTTGCCAACTTGCTAACTTGCCAACTTGCCAACTTGCCAACTTGCCAACTTGCTAACTTGCTAACTTGCTAACTAACTTGCTAACTTGCTAACTTGCTAACTAACTTGCTAACTTGCTAACTTGCTAACTTGCTAACTTGCTAACTTGCTAACTTGCTAACTTGCTAACTAACTTGCTAACTTGCTAACTTGCTAACTAACTTGCTAACTTGCTAACTTGCTAACTAACTTGCTAACTTACTAACTTGCTAACTTGCTAACTAACTTGCTGACTAACTTGCTAACTTGCTAACTTGCTAACTTGCCAACTTGCTAACTTCCTAACTTGCTAACTTGCCAACTTGCTAACTTGCTAACTTGCCAACTTGCCAACTTGCCAACTTGCCAACTTGCCAACTTGCCAACTTGCCAACTTGCCAACTTGCCAACTTGCTAACTTGCTAACTTGCTAACTGGCTAACTTGCTAACTTGCTAACTAACTTGCTAACTAGCTAACTTGCTAACTAACTTGCCAACTTGCTAACTTGCTTACTTGCTAACTTGCCAACTTGCTAACTTGCCAACTTGCCAACTTGCCAACTTGCCAACTTGCCAACTTGCCAACTTGCCAACTTGCCAACTTGCCAACTTGCCAACTTGCCAACTTGCCAACTTGCCAACTTGCCAACTTGCCAACTTGCCAACTTGCCAACTTGCCAACTTGTTAACTTGCTAACTTGCTAACTTGCTAACTGGCTAACTCGCTAACTTGCTAACTAACTTGCTAACTTGCTAACTTGCTAACTTGCTAACTAACTTGCTAACTTGCTAACTTGCTAACTTGCTAACTAACATGCTAACTTGCTAACTTGCTTACTTGCTAACTTGCTAACTAACTTGCTAACTTGCTAACTTGCTAACTTGCTAACTTGCTAACTTGCTAACTTGCTAACTTGCTAACTAACTTGCTAACTTGCTAACTTGCTAACTGACTTGCTAACTTGCTAACTTGCTAACTAACTTGCTAACTTGCTAACTTGCTAACTTGCTAACTAACTTGCTAACTTGCTAACTTGCTAACTTGCTAACTAACTTGCTAACTTGTTAACTTGCTAACTAACTTGCTAACTTGCTAACTTGCTAACTTGCTAACTAACTTGCTAACTTGCTAACTAACTTGCTAACTTGCTAACTAACTTGCTAACTTGCTAACTAACTTGCTAACTTGCTAACTAACTTGCTAACTTGCTAACTAACTTGCTAACATGCTAACTAACTTGCTAACTAACTTGCTATCTAACTTGCTAACTTGCTAACTAACTTGCTAACTTGCTAACTAACTTGCTAACTTGCTAACTAACTTGCTAACTAACTTGCTAACTAACTTGCTAACTTGCTAAATAACTTGCTAACTTGCTAACTTGCTAACTTGCTAACTTGCTAACTTGCTAACTTGCTAACTTGCTAACTTGCTAACTTGCTAACTTGCCAACTTGCCAACTTGCCAACTCTCTAACTTGCCAACTTGCCAACTTGCCAACTTGCCAACTTGCCAACTTGCCAACTTGCCAACTTGCCAACTTGCCAACTTGCCAACTTGCCAACTTGCCAACTTGCTAACTTGCTAACTTGCTAACTTGCTAACTGGCTAACTTGCTAACTTGCTAACTAACTTGCTAACTTGCTAACTTGCTAACTTGCTAACTAACTTGCTAACTTTCTAAATTGCTAACTTGCTAACTTGCTAACTTGCCAACTTGCCAACTTGCTAACTTGCTAACTTGCTAACTTGCTAACTGGCTAACTTGCTTACTTGCTAACTAACTTGCTAACTTGCTAACTTGCTAACTTGCTAACTAACTTGCTAACTTGCTAACTTGCTAACTTGCTAACTTGCTAACTTGCTAACTAACGTGCTAACTTGCTAACTTGCTAACTTGCTAACTTGCTAACTTGCTAACTAACTTGCTAACTTGCTAACTTGCTTGCTAACTTGCTAACTTGCTAACTAACTTGCTAACTTGCTAACTAACTTGC
Organism: Lumbricus terrestris; assembly: GCA_949752735.1. Lineage (NCBI taxonomy): Eukaryota > Metazoa > Annelida > Clitellata > Crassiclitellata > Lumbricidae > Lumbricus > Lumbricus terrestris. Next base: position 42,517,399 of record OX457048.1, read on the forward strand.
TAACTTGCTAACTTGCTAACTAACTTGCTAACTTGTTAACTTGCTAACTAACTTGCTAACTTGCTAACTTGCTAACTAACTTGCTAACTTGCTAACTTGCTAACTACCTTGCTAACTTGCTAACTAACTTGCTAACTTGCTAACTAACTTGCTAACTTGCTAACTAACTTGCTAACTTGCTAACTTGCTAACTTGCTAACTTGCTAACTTGCAAACTTGCTAACTTGCTAACTTGCTAACTTGCTAATTTGCTAACTTGCTAACTTGCTAACTTGCTAACTTGCTAACTAACTTGCTAACTTGCTAAATAACTTGCTAACTTGCTAACTAACTTGCTAATTTGCTAACTAACTTGCTAACTTGCTAACTAACTTGCTAACTTGCTAACTAACTTGCTAACTAACTTGCTAACTAACTTGCTAACTTGCTAACTTGCTAACTAACTTGCTAACTTGCTAACTTGCTAACTTGCTAACTAACATGCTAACTTGCTAACTTGCTAACTTGCTAACTTGCTAACTAACTTGCTAACTTGCTAACTTGCTAACTTGCTAACTTGCTAACTTGCTAACTTGCTAACTTGCTAACTTGCTAACTAACTTGCTAACTTGCTAACTTGCTAACTGACTTGCTAACTTGCTAACTTGCTAACTAACTTGCTAACTTGCTAACTTGCTAACTTGCTAACTAACTTGCTAACTTGCTAACTTGCTAACTTGCTAACTAACTTGCTAACTTGTTAACTTGCTAACTAACTTGCTAACTTGCTAACTTGCTAACTTGCTAACTAACTTGCTAACTTGCTAACTAACTTGCTAACTTGCTAACTAACTTGCTAACTTGCAAACTAACTTGCTAACTTGCTAACTAACTTGCTAACTTGCTAACTAACTTGCTAACATGCTAACTAACTTGCTAACTAACTTGCTATCTAACTTGCTAACTTGCTAACTAACTTGCTAACTTGCTAACTAACTTGCTAACTTGCTAACTAACTTGCTAACTAACTTGCTAACTAACTTGCTAACTTGCTAAATAACTTGCTAACTTGCTAACTTGCTAACTTGCTAACTTGCTAATTTGCTAACTTGCTAACTTGCTAACTTGCCAACTTGTTAACTTGCCAACTCTCTAACTTGCCAACTTGCCAACTTGCCAACTTGCCACCTTGCTAACTTGCCAACTTGCCAACTTGCCAACTTGCCAACTTGCCAACTTGCCAACTTGCCAACTTGCCAACTTGCTAACTTGCTAACTTGCTAACTTGCTAACTGGCTAACTTGCTAACTAACTTGCTAACTTGCTAACTTGCTAACTTGCTAACTAACTTGCTAACTTTCTAAATTGCTAACTTGCTAACTTGCTAACTTGCCAACTTGCCAACTTGCTAACTTGCTAACTTGCTAACTTGCTAACTGGCTAACTTCCTAACTTGCTAACTAACTTGCTAACTTGCTAACTTGCTAATTTGCTAACTAACTTGCTAACTTGCTAACTTGCTAACTTGCTAACTTGCTAACTAACGTGCTAACTTGCTAACTTGCTAACTTGCTAACTTGCTAACTTGCTAACTAACTTGCTAACTTGCTAACTTGCTAACTGACTTGCTAACTTGCTAACTTGCTAACTAACTTGCTAACTTGCTAACTAACTTGCTAACTTGCTAACTTGCTAACTAACTTGCTAACTTGTTAACTTGCTAACTAACTTGCTAACTTGCTAACTTGCTAACTAACTTGCTAACTTGCTAACTTGCTAACTACCTTGCTAACTTGCTAACTAACTTGCTAACTTGCTAACTAACTTGCTAACTTGCTAACTAACTTGCTAACTTGCTAACTAACTTGCTAACTTGCTAACTAACTTGCTAAGTAACTTGCTAACTAACTTGCTAACTAACTTGCTAACTTGCTAACTAACTTGCTAACTTGCTAACTTGCTAACTTGCTAACTTGCTAACTTGCTAACTTGCTAACTTGCTAATTTGCTAACTTGCTAACTTGCTAACTAACTTGCTAACTTGCTAACTAACTTGCTAACTTGCTAACTAACTTGCTAAATAACTTGCTATATAACTTGCTAACTTGCTAACTAACTTGCTAACTTGCTAACTTGCTAACTTGCTAACTTGCTAACTTGCTAACTTGCAAACTTGCTAACTTGCTAACTTGCTAACTTGCTAATTTGCTAACTTGCTAACTTGCTAACTTGCTAACTTGCTAACTAACTTGCTAACTTGCTAACTAACTTGCTAACTTGCTAACTAACTTGCTAATTTGCTAACTAACTTGCTAACTTGCTAACTAACTTGCTAACTAACTTGCTAACTAACTTGCTAACTTGCTAACTTGCTAACTAACTTGCTAAATTGCTAACTTGCTAACTTGCTAACTTGCTAACTTGCTAACTTGCTAACTTGCTAACTTGCTAACTTGCTAAGTTGCTAACTTGCTAACTTGCCAACTTGCCAACTTGCCAACTCTCTAACTTGCCAGCTTGCCAACTTGCCAACTTGCCAACTTGCCAACTTGCCAACTTGCTAACTTGCCAACTTGCCAACTTGCCAACTTGCCAACTTGCTAACTTGCTAACTTGCTAACTAACTTGCTAACTTGCTAACTTGCTAACTAACTTGCTAACTTGCTAACTTGCTAACTTGCTAACTTGCTAACTTGCTAACTTGCTAACTTGCTAACTAACTTGCTAACTTGCTAACTTGCTAACTAACTTGCTAACTTGCTAACTTGCTAACTAACTTGCTAACTTACTAACTTGCTAACTTGCTAACTAACTTGCTGACTAACTTGCTAACTTGCTAACTTGCTAACTAACTTGCCAACTTGCTAACTTCCTAACTTGCTAACTTGCCAACTTGCTAACTTGCTAACTTGCCAACTTGCCAACTTGCCAACTTGCCAACTTGCCAACTTGCCAACTTGCCAACTTGCCAACTTGCCAACTTGCTAACTTGCTAACTTGCTAACTGGCTAACTTGCTAACTTGCTAACTAACTTGCTAACTAGCTAACTTGCTAACTAACTTGCCAACTTGCTAACTTGCTTACTTGCTAACTTGCTAACTTGCTAACTTGCTAACTAACTTGCTAACTTGCTAACTTGCTAACTTGCTAACTTGCCAACTTGCCAACTTGCTAACTTGCTAACTTGCTAACTTGCTTACTGGCTAACTTGCTAACTTGCTAACTAACTTGCTAACTTGCTAACTTGCTAACTTGCTAACTTGCTAACTTGCTAACTAACTTGCTAACTTGCTAACTTGCTAACTTGCTAACTTGCTAACTTGCTAACTAACGTGCTAACTTGCTAACTTGCTAACTTGCTAACTTGATAACTTGCTAACTAACTTGCTAACTTGCTAACTTGCTAACTGACTTGCTAACTTGCTAACTTGCTAACTAACTTGCCAACTTGCTAACTAACTTGCTAACTTGCTAACTTGCTAACTAACTTGCTAACTTGTTAACTTGCTAACTAACTTGCTAACTTGCTAACTTGCTAACTAACTTGCTAACTTGCTAACTTGCTAACTACCTTGCTAACTTGCTAACTAACTTGCTAACTTGCTAACTAACTTGCTAACTTGCTAACTAACTTGCTAACTTGCTAACTAACTTGCTAACTTGCTAACTAACTTGCTAACTTGCTAACTAACTTGCTAACTAACTTGCTAACTAACTTGCTAACTAACTTGCTAACTTGCTAACTTGCTAACTTGCTAACTTGCTAACTTGCTAACTTGCTAACTTGCAAACTTGCTAACTTGCTAACTTGCTAACTTGCTAAGTTGCTAACTTGCTAACTTGCTAACTTGCTAACTTGCTAACTAACTTGCTAACTTGCTAACTAACTTGCTAACTTGCTAACTAACTTGCTAATTTGCTAACTAACTTGCTAACTTGCTAACTAACTTGCTAACTTGCTAACTAACTTGCTAACTAACTTGCTAACTTGCTAACTTGCTAACTAACTTGCTAACTTGCTAACTTGCTAACTTGCTAACTTGCTAACTTGCTAACTTGCTAAGTTGCTAACTTGCTAACTTGCTAACTTGCTAAGTTGCTAACTTGCTAACTTGCCAACTTGCCAACTTGCCAACTCTCTAACTTGCCAACTTGCCAACTTGCCAACTTGCCAACTTGCCAAATTGCCAACTTGCTAACTTGCCAACTTGCCAACTTGCCAACTTGCCAACTTGCTAACTTGCTAACTTGCTAACTAACTTGCTAACTTGCTAACTTGCTAACTAACTTGCTAACTTGCTAACTTGCTAACTTGCTAACTTGCTAACTTGCTAACTTGCTAACTTGCTAACTTGCTAACTTGCTAACTAACTTGCTAACTTGCTAACTTGCTAACTAACTTGCTAACTTGCTAACTTGCTAACTAACTTGCTAACTTACTAACTTGCTAACTTGCTAACTAACTTGCTGACTAACTTGCTAACTTGCTAACTTGCTAACTAACTTGCCAACTTGCTAACTTCCTAACTTGCTAACTTGCCAACTTGCTAACTTGCTAACTTGCCAACTTGCCAACTTGCCAACTTGCCAACTTGCCAACTTGCCAACTTGCCAACTTGCCAACTTGCCAACTTGCTAACTTGCTAACTTACTAACTGGCTAACTTGCTAACTTGCTAACTAACTTGCTAACTAGCTAACTTGCTAACTAACTTGCCAACTTGCTAACTTGCTTACTTGCTAACTTGCCAACTTGCTAACTTGCTAACTTGCTAACTTGCCAACTTGCCAACTTGCCAACTTGCCAACTTGCCAACTTGCCAACTTGCCAACTTGCCAACTTGCCAACTTGCCAACTTGCCAACTTGCCAACTTGCCAACTTGCCAACTTGCCAACTTGTTAACTTGCTAACTTGCTAACTTGCTAACATGCTAACTAACTTGCTAACTTGCTAACTAACTTGCTAACTTGCTAACTAACTTGCTAACTTGCTAACTAACTTGCTAACTTGCTAACTAACTTGCTAACTTGCTAACTAACTTGCTAACATGCTAACTAACTTGCTAACTAACTTGCTATCTAACTTGCTAACTTGCTAACTAACTTGCTAACTTGCTAACTAACTTCCTAACTAACTTGCTAACTAACTTGCTAACTAACTTGCTAACTTGCTAAATAACTTGCTAACTTGCTAACTTGCTAACTTGCTAACTTGCTAACTTGCTAACTTGCTAACTTGCTAACTTGCTAACTTGCCAACTTGCCAACTTGCCAACTCTCTAACTTGCCAACTTGCCAACTTGCCAACTTGCCAACTTGCCAACTTGCTAACTTGCCAACTTGCCAACTTGCCAACTTGCCAACTTGCCAACTTGCCAACTTGCCAACTTGCTAACTTGCTAACTTGCTAACTTGCTAACTGGCTAACTTGCTAACTTGCTAACTAACTTGCTAACTTGCTAACTTGCTAACTTGCTAACTAACTTGCTAACTTTCTAAATTGCTAACTTGCTAACTTGCTAACTTGCTAACTTGCTAACTTGCCAACTTGCCAACTTGCCAACTTGCCAACTTGCCAACTTGCCAACTTGCCAACTTGCCAACTTGCCAACTTGCCAACTTGCCAACTTGCCAACTTGCCAACTTGCCAACTTTCCAACTTGCCAACTTGCCAACTTGCTAACTTGCTAACTTGCTAACTTGCTAACTTGCTAACTTGCTAACTTGCTAACTGGCTAACTTGCTAACTTGCTAACTAACTTGCTTACTTGCTAACTTGCTAACTTGCTAACTAACTTGCTAACTTGCTAACTTGCTAACTTGCTAACTTGCTAACTAACTTGCTAACTTGCTAACTTGCTAACTTGCTAACTTGCTAACTAACTTGCTAACTTGCTAACTTGCGAACTTGCTAACTTGCTAACTTGCTAACTTGCTAACTTGCTAACCTGCAAACTTGCTAACTTGCTAACTTGCTAACTAACTTGCTAACTTGCTAACTTGCTAACTGACTTGCTAACTTGCTAACTTGCTAACTAACTTGCTAACTTGCTAACTTGCTAACTAACTTGCTAACTTGCTAACTTGCTAACTTGCTAACTAACTTGCTAACTTGTTAACTTGCTAACTAACTTGCTAACTTGCTAACTTGCTAACTTGCTAACTTGCTAACTAACTTGCTAACTTGCTAACTTGCTAACTAACTTGCTAACTTGCTAACTAACTTGCCAACTTGCTAACTAACTTGCCAACTTGCTAGCTAACTTGCTAACTTGCTAACTTGCCAACTTGCTAACTTGCTAACTTGCTAACTTGCCAACTTGCCAACTTGCCAACTTGCCAACTTGCCAACTTGCCAACTTTTCAACTTTTCAACTTGCCAACTTGCCAACTTGCCAACTTGCCAACTTGCCAACTTGCCAACTTGCCAACTTGCCAACTTGCCAACTTGCCAACTTGCCAACTTGCCAACTTGCCAACTTGCTAACTTGCTAACTGGCTAACTTGCCAACTTGCCAACTTGCTAACTAACTTGCTAACTTGCTAACTTGCCAACTTGCTAACTTGCTAACTTGCTAACTTGCCAACTTGCCAACTTGCCAACTTGCCAACTTGCCAACTTTTCAACTTGCCAACTTGCCAACTTGCCAACTTGCCAACTTGCCAACTTGCCAACTTGCCAACTTGCTAACTTGCTAACTTGCTAACTTGCTAACTGGCTAACTTGCTAACTAACTTGCTAACTTGCTAACTTGCTAACTTGCTAACTAACTTGCTAACTTGCTAACTTGCTAACTTGCTAACTTGCTAACTAACGTGCTAACTTGCTAACTTGCTAACTTGCTAATTTGCTAACTAACTTGCTAACTTGCTAACTTGCTAACTTGCTAACTTGCTAACTTGCCAACTTGCCAACTTGCTAACTTGCTAACTTGCTAACTTGCTAACTGGCTAACTTGCTAACTTGCTAACTAACTTGCTAACTTGCTAACTTGCTAACTTGCTAACTAACTTGCTAACTTGCTAACTTGCTAACTTGCTAACTTGCTAACTTGCTAACTTGCTAACTAACGTGCTAACTTGCTAACTTGCTAACTTGCTAACTTGCTAACTTGCTAACTAACTTGCTAACTTGCTAACTTGCTAACTGACTTGCTAACTTGCTAACTTTCTAACTAACTTGCTAACTTGCTAACTAACTTGCTAACTTGCTAACTTGCTAACTAACTTGCTAACTTGTTAACTTGCTAACTAACTTGCTAACTTGCTAACTTGCTAACTAACTTGCTAACTTGCTAACTTGCTAACTAACTTGCTAACTTGCTAACTTGCTAACTTGCTAACTAACTTGCTAACTTGTTAACTTGCTAACTAACTTGCTAACTTGCTAACTTGCTAACTTGCTAACTTGCTAACTAACTTGCTAACTTGCTAACTTGCTAACTAACTTGCTAACTTGCTAACTAACTTGCTAACTTGCTAACTAACTTGCCAACTTGCTAACTAACTTGCTAACTTGCTAACTTGCCAACTTGCTAACTTGCTAACTTGCTAACTTGCCAACTTGCCAACTTGCCAACTTGCCAACTTGCCAACTTTTCAACTTTTCAACTTGCCAACTTGCCAACTTGCCAACTTGCCAACTTGCCAACTTGCCAACTTGCCAACTTGCCAACTTGCCAACTTGCCAACTTGCCAACTTGCCAACTTGCCAACTTGCTAACTGGCTAACTTGCCAACTTGCCAACTTGCTAACTAACTTGCTAACTTGCTAACTTGCCAACTTGCTAACTTGCTAACTTGCTAACTTGCCAACTTGCCAACTTCCCAACTTGCCAACTTGCCAACTTGCCAACTTTTCAACTTGCCAACTTGCCAACTTGCCAACTTGCCAACTTGCCAACTTGCCAACTTGCCAACTTGCTAACTTGCTAACTTGCTAACTTGCTAACTGGCTAACTTGCTAACTAACTTGCTAACTTTCTAACTTGCTAACTTGCTAACTAACTTGCTAACTTGCTAACTTGCTAACTTGCTAACTTGCTAACTAACGTGCTAACTTGCTAACTTGCTAACTTGCTAACTTGCTAATTTGCTAACTAACTTGCTAACTTGCTAACTTGCTAACTTGCTAACTTGCTAACTTGCCAACTTGCCAACTTGCTAACTTGCTAACTTGCTAACTTGCTAACTGGCTAACTTGCTAACTTGCTAACTTACTTGCTAACTTGCTAACTTGCTAACTAACTTGCTAACTTGCTAACTTGCTAACTTGCTAACTTGCTAACTTGCTAACTTGCTAACTAACGTGCTAACTTGCTAACTTGCTAACTTGCTAACTTGCTAACTTGCTAACTAACTTGCTAACTTGCTAACTTGCTAACTGACTTGCTAACTTGCTAACTTTCTAACTAACTTGCTAACTTGCTAACTAACTTGCTAACTTGCTAACTTGCTAACTAACTTGCTAACTTGTTAACTTGCTAACTAACTTGCTAACTTGCTAACTTGCTAACTAACTTGCTAACTTGCTAACTTGCTAACTACCTTGCTAACTTGCTAACTAACTTGCTAACTTGCTAACTAACTTGCTAACTTGCTAACTAACTTGCTAACTTGCTAACTAACTTGCTAACTTGCTAACTAACTTGCTAACTTGCTAACTAACTTGCTAACTAACTTGCTAACTAACTTGCTAACTAACTTGCTAACTTGCTAACTAACTTGCTAACTTGCTAACTTGCTAACTTGCTAACTTGCTAACTTGCTAACTTGCTAACTTGCTAATTTGCTAACTTGCTAACTTGCACACTAACGTGCTAACTTGCTAACTTGCTAACTTGCTGAGTGAATGAATGAATGAATGAATGAATGAATGAATGAATGAATGAATGAATGAATGAATAAATGAATGAATAAATGAATGAATGAATGAATGAACGAATGAATAAATGAATGAATGAATGAATGGATGAATTAATGAACGAATGAATAAATGAATGAATGAATGAATGAATGAATGAATGGGAAACTTTCGCCATCTATTGTCAGTGCTTTTTCATACGAGTTTCTAATTTCTTATACTATTCGAGATTCGGGTGTATTATGTATACTATGCATACTATTTATACTATGCATACCATGTATACTATGCATGCTACGTATGCTATGTATACTTTGTATACTAAGTACACTTGTATAGGCACCTTAGAGGTCGACCCAATATTTTCGGTATTATTCATGCATCGCGATATGTTTTAAATGATTAGGTAAAATTAATATTGACCAGCTCTATACTATGGGACTATAGACAGATTCTATACTCGAGTTTTTATGATTGAGTCCAGTTGGTTCCTTAGGTAGGTAATTGTGGCTATTTTAAAGGGAGATGGTTAGAACTGATCACGAATGCCACTCTGAATTTTCTAAAACGGTCAGATCAGGCTAAAAATCTAGAAAAAAACTAAACGGCTTTTCTTTGAGGATTTTCTCTTAAGATCAAATGAAACAGAAGTTTAAAACACATCTAAACTTTGAACTACAGTGTGTACAGCGTAGAAATAACGTTCAGTTGTATAAACTGTAGACTTCTGAACTTCGATTACGAAATATTTCGCAAATCTTCAGAGTGCAGAGTAATATGTCAGAACAAATCAGGAAATTTTGAAAGAATTGCTAATAATGCACTTTTAGCGCGAAAAGTCTCAGTGGAAAATCTAGAACTCGGAAAAAGCACCGATCGGAACCTATAGACACTAGTGGAAAAACCAAGAGTTAGGTGGGAAAAGCTTTAAGTGACATACCTGGAACTGACTAATGTCGTAGAAAAAACACTGTAATCTTCTACTGGACGATGACGGAAGTCTAAAACTGACAGTAAGCTGAGGCTTATAATAAGGGCCGTCTGAGGGCAAAAATTGATTTCTATAATTATGTTTCCAAAATCTTATAGCACATAGGTTTAATCGTAATACGGGTGTTTTGCAAAGGCCAATTTAACAGCGGTGGTAATAAATGTGGTTTAAATATATTGTGAATGGATTGATGGATCCAGATTAGATGAGGGCTTATGACAACAGAGGCCGTTGCCCTCGAAAAACTTTGTTGGGCTGATCCAGAGAGCGCCAATCCGGCCATGGCTCCATTTGAAATTTTCACAGAACGAACCACCATTTTTTCAGTGCCATATTTCAAATGTTAGACTGTCAAATTTCACATTTTTTTTTGAAGACTTAGTGAAACAACACCAGTGCTATAATGGCTTGATAGTCTGGCAGTTCTTGCCTGGCTTGTATATCATTTATAGCAATTTCCTTCTACTAGTCCAGCAGCAGGTCTAAGTTGCTAAGGTTGATACATACAAAATATTTTTTGTAATTATAATATCATTACAATAATTGAGATCTTAAACCGCTATTTCTCAGAACTGAAAGAATGGGGTAATTATGCTAAGATGATATCTTGAAATGCTACCATCACAAGATGGAAACGCGATAAGAAATTTTTGGATTTTAAGTTTATTTATTGAAGTCTAACACCAATGAAATAGTAGAGCAATCTTACTGTACTATTGCACAGCTTAAAATGCTGCCAGTGCAATGCGCAAATTTAAAAAATCGATTGGGAATGGAGCGCATACCCCTCCCCAACTTGGTGCTGCGCGCCTAGGCGATCTCCCTTCGGCCGTTGTACTCCAATTCCATCTGCCCCTCCCTCCCGCAAATACTTGCTGAATCCGTAACTGCTAGCCAACTCCTCCAAGCCTGGATAAGGGAGGAGGGCGACACTAATCATCTCTGATATGGCAGTGTCGTTAAACATGTGACAAATAAGTCACTGTTATCACGTGCGACATACATTCCTCGATTATTCTGAAAGGTTTAATTCCAGTCTTTATTCCGAAGTGTATTGTCGTCTTATGACATCAACGGCGGTGAGCTACAATTCGGAACTGCGTTGCAGGAAAATAAGAAAATTAAAACGTTCGAGTGGGCACCATCATAAAGTTTTTCTTTACAGCACCAAAGGTATACACAACATTGTTTTACAGCACCAGTATCAGCACCAGTAGGCATAACACCATGAAAACAACTCCGCTACTGATGTGCATACTGTGGCAGTGCCAGTCCCAAGGCTGCATAAATGAGGAGGTCGACGTCAATGGTCTTTATATGAAAGAATATTTTGTGTAATTATAATATTATTGTGTAATTATACTTTTTTTTATCACACAATGTCCGCAGTAAGTCAACATCTTCGGACAAATCTATTTTGCTGCTGGCGGTGGACATTTATACGAAGATAGTTAATGTATTTTACGGTGTTTAAGAAGATCTTTTGGTTTCTTGAACACTGCGTCGCTTGGAGACAGTCATCTTATTCCCTACTTCCTGGACCGTTGATATTTACTGACCATTTGAAAGGAATTTATTTGAATGGATGCAAAAGTTTGATGTCTTTGCACGGTAAGAGAAACATTTGGCGCTTCTAACAGCTATATTGCGTAAAAGCGTCCAACTCTAACTTAAAAATTATTATTAGCTCCTTCGTGTAAGAATAGCCAGCAGTGGAAACTAGGTCGTCCATAAGATTCCAATCAAAATGAACTCATAGGGTTATTGTGGAATGATCAGTCTAAAACACCCATAAAACGTTAAATCGACTTTTATATAGTAACAGTTGAATAAATATTAACGTATTCCATGGGAGAATTAGTAGGCCTACCATTATCAGGCATGATTTATGGCTTCATCACATCATAGTCACGCCCACCAGCAGCAACTGTCCAATCAGAGACGGTAACCTCTGCAAGACGCAAATCAATATCCATTTCGGGGAAGCTATTAATAGACCCGTGCTGTCGTGCTCGGAAGACTTGCTGGAATTTTCCACATCGACGAAGGAATTGATCAAACTAAGCGGGATAACCGTGTCGTGATTGCTCTACCGTGGTTCGCGGTTACTTTAACGGTTAGCGATCAGCGTTGTAGACAACAACTACTCTTTTCTAGCTGCAGACTTAACCACACCAGATGTTGCTATGCGTGGCTTACTTTCCATCGCCACCGATTTAAGTGTTGTCCCTTGTCTGATGGTAGACTACATAGGCTGATTTTAATCCGTTATAAAGGTGTTTAGCGACGCATCGCAGATATACATCGTCTACTATTCACAAGTTCTGACACCTGACATCTTGTAGCTTCAATGTAACTCGTTAAAAAGGTGTGTTAAGAGCATTTTTTCATGTACCTGGTTTAAACTCAAGCTCTATGTCGTCCCTTGTCGTGTCGTCACTCCCAAGGGCCTCCAGCCTCTCTCCCGCCCTCTCCCGTCGCAGCTCGACCCTCAGCAGTGGGCCACTCGGTCGGGTCAAAGGCCTTGACCTCGTTCACAAGGGCGCCATATCGTTAGGCAGCCTGAACGCCAAGAGCACTGACTTTGAGATAGTCACCGTACGCCCGGCTGAGCCTAAGTACTTGTGTCCAGTATGCAGTCAAGTACTTCGGTACCCGCTGCAGTTCGAAGAGTGTGGACACCGATGCTGTTCCGCCTGCCTACCGGAAATACTCAGGTTAGTGCTCAAGCATACTTCGATAAGTACTATAGTATACGTAGGCTAAGTACTCAAGCATATTTATGCAAGTATGCCCACTCAAAGATTTCTTTGTTACCCGCAAATACATACCGGAAGGAATTAAGTAGCCAGTGGCCACATATGGATGCGAAAGTTGGACACTAAAGAAAGCTGATGAGGACAGAATAAACGCATTCGAAATGAAATGTTTGAGAAGAGTAATACGCATTGCATGGACAGAAAAAAGAACTAATGAATGGGTGCTGGAAAAGGCTGAAACAGATAGAACCCTACTAGCAAATATAAAAGAAAGGAAGATGAGGTACTATGGTCATATAATCAGGAAGGAAGATGACAACATGGAAAAAGACCTGATACAGGGCACAACACCGGGGGGGGGGAAGAGGAAGAGGAAGACCTTGCACGACATGGATGGATAACATTCGAGCCTGGACTGGAATGACGTTGGAACAGATCACAAGGAGCACGGAAGATCGAAGAGAGTGGAAGAAGATTATTCATGATGCGGCCAACCCTCGTCACGAGGATGGCTGAGGAAGAAGAAGAAGAAGATTTAAATTGACACCCTTCAAACTTTTGCAAAATATATATAAATAGGAAAGTTTTCTTTTATATGCGTGTGTTCCCTCGATAAACTCGTCTAGTAATTGCAGTTTAATGTCACTGTGTGATAACAAAGACCATTAGAAACGCCCTCCTCCTTTATCCAGACTTGGGACTGGCACTGGCAGAGTGCAACCTTGGCGGATTTATCTAATTTTGGGTTCTTAAGACCCAAAAAATGTTTCCATAAAAATCGATTTTAGTTCTAAAAAAATCACAGAGGAAGCACGACGTCTTCGTCTTCGTCTTCGTCTTCGTCATCGTCATCGTCATCGTCGTCGTCGTCGTCGTCGTCGTCGTCGTCGTCGTCGTCGTCGTCGTCGTCGTCGTCGTCGTCGTCGTCGTCGTCGTCGTCGTCGTCGTCGTCATCATCAACATCATCATCATTATCACCACCATGAACATCATGATTATTATGTTAATAGGGTGTTTTTGTTGCTGTTGCATGATTAGAGTTGCATCGCGTTGTCCAGTCGACCATGTCAAGATCGAACGCAACAGGGTAAGAACGCCTCTGTCTATTTATAGTTGTAGAATGGCGCTATAGAATGCTTTGGCTTGTGTGCGTTGCTTACATGTCTAGGCCACGTTGATGATCATGATCTTTGCAATCAATAAAATCCGCTACCCTGAAACTACTAATGCTACTCAGACTGCTTCAGCACATTATCGTTGTGGTGGTGGTATTTGCAGTTTAACGTCACTGTGTTACATGTATAACAAAGACCATTAGCGACGCCCTCCTCCTTTATCCAGGCTTGGGACTGGCACTGGCAGAGTGCAACCAGTGGCGGAGTTCTCCATTACCGTGCATTTGCGGCTGCTGGTTCTTTTCAGTGGAATGACCGTCCAGCTATAAGTCGTGTTCAGATCTTTATCTTATCAAGGAGTTCCAATGTTTTTCCGCTGTTTTAATGAAAACTTTTCTCTTCTAGTGGACGAGGGTTCTTCGCATTAGAAGCGCCTCGCATTGGGATGAAATCCGATTTTTTTTAATAGAATAAAAATGTCGTGGTAAGTTGGTAACGATTCTTAGACACCTTTTAGATTTGTTACTCTGCTTTATATAAGTGTGACTGCTGATAATTTGATACTTTTTACCGAGTTTACGTAAATCATAGTATTAATCGGCGATAAGGTGATTTCAACAGTTCAACAGATTCTATATTGCTATAGAGCTTTATAATGCCAAGCAAATTATTTTCGAGGGCAACATCCTCTGTTGTCATATAAG
>OX457048.1:42536810-42541810 GCA_949752735.1 Lumbricus terrestris
TTTATTTTTTATTTATTGCTCTTGATTTATTGGCCGGTTGGCTGTTTGGTCGTTAATCGATTGATTGATTAATTTTTTTGAATAAATGAATGAATGATTGATTGATTGATTGATTGATTGATTGATTGATTGATTGACTGATTTGGGGTTGAGACGGGGTTTAGCGTCAATACGTTTGGCCCGCATAATCACGCACCCGTGCTGAAAAATGCCTTTAAACTTCATCACTAGTCTTTCCCTTCGGACTTTTGACTTTTACCTTTGCGCTCTTTAACTGTGTCTTTTATGAGCTTCTTATAAGATTTATCTTTTATGTTCTCCAATTTTTACCTTTCTTCTTATCGACTTCGCCCATAAATGACTTGCGCCGTTGCTATTTGGTCGGTTGAATTGAAAGAACGTCGCGTATTCGTCTCCTAAGGTCTTGGAGTCCTTTGACGTCAGGGAATTCTTATAGCGCCAGACTGGGAAATATTGCAGCCGCGAGTTATCGATTCTGGGCTGTTTATTATTGTCGCCGATAGAAATACCTGTCAAAGACGGGGGAAACAATCGTATGGCACCGGGTTGTGATGCCATTGTTCTCCGGCTGGCATTAGACCTATTGTCTCACCTGTAGTCGTGGGATTGTTTCTTCTGTGACGTGCTAGGTCTTCATGCATTACCTCCTGCCGTCCACGTTGTCTTTTGTTTGAGTGCTCATGTGTTTGTCTAAGTGCGTGTCGTTGTATACGAATACATGTAAATATGCATGCATTTGCAGATATTCACGATAGACTGTGTATAATTTTATGTGTGCATATAAATTATATACAAATTATATGTATACGTAGTGAAAATGAATGTAAATTTGAATTGTCTATTATATACATACACATATACAGTACATATAGATATATGATGTATACATTTGTGATAATGTTAAACAATATATATATACACTTATATTTGTATACGTAGGCCTGTAAATATTAAATTTGTAACATGCATTTGTGTAAGTATCTCTACATTATGTACATGTATATGTGGATTTGTGAGGTTGCGGAGGGGTGGTGAATTGGAAGGGAAGTGAGGTAAAAAGGGAGAGAGAGAGAGAGGGAGAGAGAGAGAGAGAGAGAGAGAGAGAGAGAGAGAGAGGTATACGGAGTGATATAGATACTTTTTACATCTCCTCCAACTAATGTATCATTATTGCCCTGCAGAGGTCATTCCGTTCTGTTCTTTAGGAATCTTAAAATTGTCCTGTTTCACCGTGGTTGCTACGGAGACGCTTTTGAGCAGCCTTCTTTGATGAGGCGCTATATAAAAATTGCGGTAATTTTTTTATAATGGATGACTTCCAGTAGGCCTAGTTTTTCGACAAATCTTTTTAAGCTCATTAATTTTCCAATTTTCATCCTAGTTGTTTTCAGCCCAGTCATTATTCAGTCCATTTATTTTTCAGCCCAGTCATTATTCAGTCCATTCATTTGTCAGCCCAGTCATTATTCAGCCCATTCATTTTCCAGCCAAGTCATTATTCAGCCCATTCATTTGTCAGCCCAGTCATTATTCAGCCCATTCATTTTCCAGCCAAGTCATTATTCAGCCCATTCATTTTTCAGCCCATTCATTTGTCAGCCCAGTCATTATTCAGCCCATTCATTTGTCAGCCAGTCATTATTCAGCCCATTCATTTTCCAGCCAAGTCATTATTCAGCCCATTCATTTTTCAGCCCATTCATTTGTCAGCCCAGTCATTATTCAGCCCATTCATTTGTCAGCCAGTCATTATTCAGCCCATTCATTTTCCAGCCAAGTCATTATTCAGCCCATTCATTTTTCAGCCCATTCATTTGTCAGCCCAGTCATTATTCAGCCCATTCATTTTCCAGCCAAGTCATTATTCAGCCCATTCATTTGTCAGCCCAGTCATTATTCAGCCCATTCATTTTCCAGCCAAGTCATTATTCAGCCCATTCATTTTTCAGCCCATTCATTTGTCAGCCCAGTCATTATTCAGCCCATTCATTTGTCAGCCAGTCATTATTCAGCCCATTCATTTGTCAGCCCAGTCATTATTCAGCCCATTCATTTTCCAGCCAAGTCATTATTCAGCCCATTCATTTTTCAGCCCATTCATTTGTCAGCCCAGTCGTTATTCAGCCCATTCATTTGTCAGCCCAGTCATTATTCAGCCCATTCATTTTTCAGCCCAGTCAATTTCCAGCAAGTCAGTTTTTTAGTCCAGTCAATCTCCAGTCCAGTCCTTTGTTCACCACTGTCATTTTCTAACCAGTCATTTTTTAAACCTTTCATTTTCCCAGCACTACAATTATAGACCAGGACCGCATGCAACTCGTCACACTCTTCTGATCATAAACCCGCTGAATCGTAACGATTTTGGCTGCGTTGTCAATGGCAACGCATACTACATCGATCAACCTCTCCCCCTCGCTACCAACACTTGTGAAGCCCCGCCGCCACGTTGCGATCGGTAACAATAAGACAATGACCGGCTGCCCTATACGATCTCGATTAGAGCGACGCACAGGAAGTGTTAATGGAGGCCATCTAGCGAATGAATGGTTCGCCGCTTATTTAAAGCTGCGTGACCGGTTTTTGCGACTCGAATCAGCCACTGTTTGCATGTTTTGGAGTGCAAGTCTCGTGGAGAAGGAGAGCGACTAGAGTCATAATGTGTGGGTTATGGCACAGCGTTGTTAAGCAGTAACTAAGCAACACGATGCATAGAACTTCGGGTTGATCGACAACCGTTGTGGTGAAGAAAGAAGTAGCGTAAACGTAACACAGTTACACCTCTTTTAACTGTTGTATTATTCTATAAACTAACATTGCCACACTTGTACTAGAGGTTGGACTCACATAAATTCCTAAACGCAGATATATTTAAGTCAAATAAAGTGAATAACGGGTGTGCATGTTACACCGTCCTTTTGAAGCAGTACGATCAGCCGTATTTATAAAGAAAATCTGAACGGTGCTTCTACTGCAACACAGCCACTAGCAGCTCTCGATCATGTGCCAGTCCCAAAACTGAATGAAGGAGGAGGGCGACACTAATCATCTTTGAAATGGTAGTGTCGTTAAACAGCAACAAGCCAGCGCCGTGGTTTATAAGACTGTTTAAGTATGAATGTCTGTGAGAATTTAACTCGACCACTGTCCGTACTCTGGCAGTGCCAGTCCCAAGCCTGGGGAAAGGAGGAGGGCGACACTAATCTTCTTTGTTATGACACAGTATCGGTTGGAGTCATAACGCTATGGCACAGCGTTGTTAAGCAGTAACTAAGCAACACGATGCATAGAACTTCCGCTAGATTGTCAGCCGAAGCGGAGAAGAACGAAACTGCAAAACCGCAATACAGTTAGAGTTAGACCATGCCTACATACCTCTTTTAAGTGTTGTATTATTTTATAAAGTAGCCACTTCACAGCCTCATGAAATTGTCGAAGTAATGTTACCGCATATATATATCTGTGTAAAATATATCGAATAACGGGTGTGCATGTACCACCCACCTCTTTTAGAAGTACCAGTGCTTCTTTTCAACAGCGCCACTGAATGCACGTGTACTCGTGCCAGCGCCAATCCCAAGCCTGGATAAAGGAGAAGGGCGTCGCTAATGGTCTTTGTTACCACACCGTGACGTTAAACTGCAACTGCTACAACTGCACTCGTGCCAGCGCCAATCCCAAACCTGGATAAAGGAGGAGGGGACACCAATCATCTTTGAAATGGTAGCGTCGTTAACAACAGCAAGCCAGCGCTGTGATTTATAAAACAGTTTATATGAATGTTCTGGGAGAATTTAACTCGACCACTGTCCGTACTCTGACAGTGCCAGTCCCAAGCCTGCGGAGAGGAGGAGGGTGACACTAGTCATCTTTGTTATGACACAATATCGGTTGGAGTCATAATACCGTAATACAGTTAGACCATGCCTACATACCTCTTTTAAGTGTTGTATTATTTTATAAACTAGCAACTGCACAACTTGATGAAGTTGTTCAGGCAATGTGAGCTCATATATATCTATATTAAATGTAGCGAATAACGGGTGTGCATGTTTCACCCATCTGTTTTAGAAATGCCAGTGCTTCTTTTTCAACCACGCCACTGACTGTACTCGTGCCAGCGTCAATCCCAAGCTTGGATAATCATCTTTGAAATGGTAGTGTCGTTAACGACAACAAGCCATGCAGCGCCGTGGTTTATAAGACAGTTTATATGAACGTTCTGGGAGAATTTCACTCGGCCACTGTCCGTACTCAGGCAGTGCCAGTCCCAAGCCTGAGGAAAGGAGGAGGGCGACACTGATCATCTTTGGGCGTCCGTACAAGATGACTGACTCGAACATTTAACAATAATAATGGCCGACTGTGCTATGCTGCTTGAGGGAGGGTTGTGTTGCCCATTTTCTTGATGTTTCGAAAGAAGAAAGCTCTTGAGTGCTGTAATACGCCGAGCAAATTTCTGTCCAGGGTAACGACCTATGTTGTCATAGACCCTGGTCAAAACTGGATCCATCCATCCACGAATAACTACGAAAAACAACATAGGCCTAATCGGAAACAGCCGAGGAAACGCAGCAAAGAAAATAAACAAACGAAAAGACTGAGCAATAATTATTATGAAAATTAACAAAAGATAGAAACAATATATTTTTGTTTTAAAATAGACCGTAAGAATTCCCGAACGCACGGAAGTCAAGTAACAGAGAAACATCAAGAAAATGGGCAACACAACAAAAGCGAGAAACACAACAACAGCAAAAGGAAAAGAACAAAGAAACGAGATGACATAACAAACAATCTAAATGCAGTAAAGACCATTAGTTTTGTTTATTTATTTATTTCATTTCTCAAAAGTTTGATGACATCTTTTAGCAACAGACAGAGGCTGTTGACGTCTTTAAAATGTTTTAAATGCATTACTGTTTATTTTCTTTCAACTTTCATCAATTTGTTTCTTTATTTCAGTTCAATTGTTTGTAGCT
>OX457048.1:42546810-42599310 GCA_949752735.1 Lumbricus terrestris
TTAAACACCATAATTAGTTGAGTTATAAATTTATAAATAATAATTCCATCAAATCATTTTCTAATTATCAAGGGTGGGTTTGATAACGTTCTGCGAATTGCATCACCACTCGGAGTCCACTCCCACTTTGAAGCAACAATAAATTATTAAAATTATAGCATTTGAGATAGGATACTTAACTTCTCATTGCGTTTATCAAAGATCTCCAAAATTTCATTTCACGACGTATTCTTTGGAAGTACCTGTATTGCAGGCCGTCTGTTCAGCTGGTATATAGCTAAGATTTATGCATTATGTAATCTGAGTTCCTGTAAATTGTTTCAACTGCATATTTGTACACTGTAACCGGTTGCGGTCTGTCAACCGGATTGTTGAATAAACGACAAAATATACACCTATACTAACAATGAATGGACTAACCATAGGCTATTGTTTTATAATAATTCACCTCTGTGTTGTGACAATCTCCGGAAATGCCCTGATCAATTTTATATTGTTGTCTGCTGAATTTGAGTCTGTGTCAGCCAAACAGCTTCATATAAACGGATTGACTGTTTGATTGCTTTCGTGGGTGAGAAAGTGATTGATTAATTGATTGATTAATTAATTGATTGATTAAATGATTAGCTGATTGATTAAATGATTAATTCATTGATTGATTAAATGATTAATTGATTGATTGATTGATTAAATGATTAATTGATTGATTAAATGATTAGCTGATTGATTGATAAAATGATTAATTCATTGATTGATTAAATGATTAATTGATTGATTGATTGATTAAATGATTAATTGATTGATTAAATGATTAATTGATTGATCGTTTGATTGATTCACTGACTGAATGACTTATATATATATATATATATATGGTTATTTATTTATTTATTCATTCATATATTGATTTATTTACTTATTGGTTTATTTAAACATTTATTTATTTGTTAAGTAATTTATTTACGAAAGCGAAGTAAACAAATTTTTTCGAGGGCAACGGCCTCTGTTGTCACAAGTCATCGTCAAATCTGATCCATCCATCCATGTCAAACTTTGCTTTGTCGTCGACTCTCTCCCTTGTTGCGATAAGCGTGTGAGTAACCTGGCATACATTGGCAAAATCAACTGTGGGATCCGCAGGAGAACGGGGGGTACCCAGTTAGTCGCATATAGATCCCTCACACAGACACGAACGGAACACGTTATAAAAGAAACCATACTACATAGTTGACTCCGACGCTGAAGGCATTGGTGTGGCTTTGTTTGTATGTGCACTTGTTATAGCGGCCCTTCAAGCTCTCTCTACTCAGAGGCGCACCCGACTGCAGAGCGGACACTGCATCGGAGTTTCACGCCGAAGCGCTGAGCAATTGCGAGTGAAGGACTTGTTCAAGGTCCAAACGCGGCGACTTGAGGTGGATTCGAACCTCGAACCTTCCCTTCCGGCTTCAATTAAATTGATGCAAAATGCAGTTTGGCGACATCTTAGCGTGGTTACCATGGCAGGACTTTCATGAGAATAAATTCTGAAGTGAGACTTTATTTATATAGTTTCTGTAATAAACGTTGAAGGGTGTATATTTTAAACGGATATTGTGGGACACTATTACATGCATCCTATTTGTAAACTCTTTAAATTAATTTTATCAGCTCCATGAATACAATAATAATGAATAATTATTGTCTTCACCATCCATGGTGGTGGCCGTAGCAGTAGTAGTAGTAGTAGTAGCAGTAGTAGTAGTAGTAGTAGTAGTAGTAGTAGTAGTAGTAGTAGTAGTAGTAGTAGTAGTAGTAGTAGTAGTAGTAGTAGTAGTAGTAGTAGTAGTAGTAGTAGTAGTAGTAGTAGTAGTAGTAGTAGTAGTAGTAGTAGTAGTAGTAGTAGTAGTAGTAGTAGTAGTAGTAGTAGTAGTAGTAGTAGTAGTAGTAGTAGTAGTAGTAGTAGTAGTAGTAGTAGTAGTAGTAGTAGTAGTAGCAGCAGCAGCAGCAGCAGCAGTAGTAGTAGTAGTAGTAGTAGTAGTAGTAGTAGTAGTAGTAGTAGTAGTAGTAGTAGTAGTAGTAGTAGTAGTAGTAGTAGTAGTAGTAGTAGTAGTAGTAATAGTAGTAGTAGTAGTAGTAGTAGTAGTAGTAGTAGTAGTAGTAGTAGTAGTAGTAGTAGTAGTAGTAGTAGTAGTAGTAGTAGTAGTAGTAGTAGTAGTAGTAGTAGTAGTAGTAGTAGTAGTAGTAGTAGTAGTAGTAGTAGTAGTAGTAGTAGTAGTAGTAGTAGTAGTAATATTATGAGTAGTAGTAGCAGCAGTAGCAGCAGCAGCAGCAGCAGCAGCAGCAGCAGCATAGCAATAGTGGCAGTTGTAGTGCAATAATTGTAACAATAATGATAGTAATATGGACATAAATGTAATTTGAATAATAGTCATA
Source organism: Lumbricus terrestris (assembly GCA_949752735.1). Classification (NCBI taxonomy): domain Eukaryota; kingdom Metazoa; phylum Annelida; class Clitellata; order Crassiclitellata; family Lumbricidae; genus Lumbricus; species Lumbricus terrestris. The sequence continues at coordinate 42,549,226 of OX457048.1, forward strand.
TGAATGATAACATAAAATAATATAAATGACATTAATCTGAATATTTATGTGAATATTTATGTAAATAATGCAATTATATGAACAATACAAAGAACAGCATATCGTGCTAGTTATGGCGGTCTCGACAGATCTGCATATAGGCAAACGTTCTTAGACACCTCACAAAAGTGTCTCTAAAGTACAATATATATTTAGAATTTTAACAAAAATTGTGTTTGAGAGGACAGTCAAATAAAGTGAATTACGGGTGTGCATGTTATACGGTAACTTACAGCGTCCTCTTTAAGCGATCGGATCTAAACTTAAGACACGTCATTAAATTTCACGATAATCTGCATCAATCGTAAGATCACGTATCTGTAGGTCTAAGACGACAAACGTTTTTACTGCATATTTATTTATTTATTTCAAGTATTTATATAGCGCCTCTTCAAGAAACCTACTCAGAGGCGCTCTCTGCGCTAACTAGCCGAAATGATGTTAAGTGTCATAACAACAAGAAAATTTCATCAATAATTAGCAAAATAAGTCACAGTGAGCCGGAAACAGTCATCAGTGGCGATTCCTCGCAGACACGTAGAATCATCCAACGGAATCCCGTCAACAGCTTTCAGATGGTGTGAATGTTCAGAGTCTCTGGTACAGGTTGCGTCAATAGAGTAGAGCATAATGATAGGTCATTCTCTAAATATTTCTAATAATGTTGTATTGATCTAAGCTTGTCTGCTTCTCTGAATAACGTAGGCTACTACTTTTCGCCTCTGTATCCGAAACAAGCGGATCCATCCCATTCATGAATGGGATGTAGCCATTGTTCAATGACAGCAGGCTAGTATACACAATGCAGCTTATGGGACCAAGGACAGTGACCGTCTTCAAAGATTAATTTGAATCAATCATCGATCAATCAATCAATTAATCAATCAATCAATTAATCAATCAATCAATTAACCAATCAATTAATTAATTAATCAATCAATCAATCAATTAATCAATCAATTAATTAATTAATCAATCAATCAATCAATTAATCAATTAATTAATTAATCAATCAATCAATTAACCAATCAATTAATTAATTAATCAATCAATCAATCAATTAATCAATCAATTAATTAATTAATCAATCAATCAATCATTCCATCAATCAATTAATCAATCAATCAATTAATCAATCAATCAATTAACCAATCAATTAATTAATTAATCAATCAATCAATCAATTAATCAATCAATTAATTAATTAATCAATCAATCAATCATTCCATCAATCAATTAATCAATCAATTAATTAATCAATCAATCAATCAATCAATTAATCAATCAATCATTTAATCAATTAATCACTCTATTAATTAATCAATTAATCAATCAATTAATTAATCAATCAATCAATGCGTTTATTATATGAACTAAGCTGACACAGACGCAACTTAAACCGACAATATTTTTCATGGCATTTAGAGAGATTGTCTCAAGACAAAGATAAATATGAAGCAAATAGATACGGAGAAGGTGACATATGAAGAAGTGCTGCAAAAAGTATGAGAAGAAAGATCACTGATGACAACTTTAAGAGAAAGGCAAAAGAACTGGATTATTGGACACATACTAAGAGGAGACTCTCCCTCCTGAGAGAAATCATAGAAGGGAGATTGGAGGGAGACCGAGGCAGATGATGCTGGGATGGATGATGTATGAAGGGTACAGTGCACTGAATAGGAAAGCACAGCGAAGAGAAGAATGTCGTCATCGGAAGTTGGAACCTGCCGAGGGGCATAGAACTTAAAGGAGAAGATGCGCTTGTATACAGAATACATGAGATGAGATTAAAACGATCTTTAATAGGTCATGAGAAGTCATGCGGTCCATAGCTCGAAGGTCATATCCTTTAATTAAATTAGACGAGGTAGTAAAGGCTGGAAAACGTGATTGGGATCTTTGTTAATTAACGGCATTAAAAAGTCTGTCGCCCGACACTTAGGTCAATTGAGTTACACTTGGCAAAGACTCGATCACAATTACAAGAAAATTGAGCAATGTATCTATTTTGCGCTTGCATCAAATATATATACGTGAGTTGGCTCTTTAATATATATAATGCATGTTATTAAAGAGTTTAAAAGGTGTCCAATCTGAACTCGTATTTATTATTATTTATTATTATTATTTGTAAACCTTGAACATGATTGTAGGCATTCAGTGTTTCGTGACATCTTGCTGCAACCAGGGACCCCTTACGTTGACAACACCCTATTTTTTACTCAAGGTGCTTCATAGAATGACAGTATCTGTTGGCATAAAATTCCGCTGGTGCCAGGGTCGTAAATACTTTAACGAGGATGAATTGGAGGGCAAGTCTGATGCCAGCAGCCACGGTAATTCCAGCTCCAATATCCTCTGCCAACACTCTCCGTGGGGGCGGGAAGGAAATACACCAGGTACTGCAGATTATCCGGGGGGGGGCTAAACCATTCTATCCCAGTGACCATGTTCACCTATACGGGAACCAGATGGCCGTGGTTAGGACGTATTCATTTTTGAATAAAAAATGCGTATGCCGTAAATGACATATTTACTTTGAAACCACAAAATTTAAAGTGACTATACCTCTTTTAAGCGGCCTATGTAATGTTTAAAGCAAGGCAACTGGAATTTCTTTACGAATTTTGAGTGTTCTCGAGAGTTCTAAAATGTTCTAAGTGGTCGAAAAGAAAAGAAAACAAAATTAGCTAGTAGGAATAAACACAACTGTTACTGGGAACATTTTAAAAAATAAGTAGACGTTAATTTGACAAAAAATAAACACACGCGAAATGACTTTTTCAACTTCTCTTCATCTGCTGATACGTTCATTATGGGAGGTGTGTTCTCTATTACGTGACATCGGATCAGAAAGCGAGGAGGCTGGACTGTATTTCAACTTAACCCATTAACTACCAACTTTTTTTCTTTAGTTTATAACAGATCTCATCGTTTGTACAGCAATATGCATCTCGGGGTGCACTTGTTAGTTTCCAATACGTGGTACTCTCCGACCGCCAGGGGCGCTGCGGTGCATTGGCGCTCAAGATAGTCACGCGACATGTTTTTAATGACGTATGAGTTGTCTTATGTGCATTATTGGTAATTGATTCAAAGCGGAGAGCTAGTTTCAGTTTGTTTTTTATATTCATGTATGGTAGAATATAATATCATAATAATTAGCTCATGTCTAATCAACATAACGCTGGATGAAATGATAAACGGCGGCTTTCGAAAGTCTGCAGCCAACTTACTGGCGTAATACTTATCGGCCAACTAGCGAATAAACAAACCCTATGTGAACTACTGTCCATTCGGAAGATGGCGCTACAGTCGTCAGATCCAAGGATTGCTTCAACTAAACAAACTCTTAACTATTCACAAATAACATTGTCCTGATCTCTGTATCATCCCAGATGTCATCATCATCCATCTGTTTAACGTCCACTGTATGGTAACAAAGACCGTTAGCGACGCCCTCCTCACTTCTTCCAGGCTTGGGACTGGCACTGACAGGCACTATGCAGCTGGTGTGCAAAGCCTGGACTCCCAGCGGCGGAGGTACTGTTGCCCTTGCGTTCTTCTCCCTCGCCAAATGGCGTACGCATCGGACGTTTACGTCGACGAGTGGACCTGTGTGTCGGTGCTCGAACGACGCTTCGAGGGTTGTTGCCCTTGTGTACTTGGTTACCGACTCCGGTCTCCGTAGATGTTGAAGTCGGCTGAAGCTCCCCCGCCACGACAAGGCGTACACATCGGACATCTACGCCGTCGAGTGACACCTATGTTTCGGTGGCTCGAACGGGGCTCCGAGATGTGAAACCTCAAAGATATTTTAAGCCGCCTTCAGACACCTCGAAAACGCTATTACTACAAAATATATATAACTGCTAGGCCTATTTACCAACTGGCAGTGCATCAGGGAGGTTTCAGGAGACGGAGAGGAACAAGAGACCACATAGCGAACCTCAGGTGGATAATGGAGAGACAAAGAGAATTCGGACAGGAGGTACACATAATGCTTTATAGATTATAGCAAGGCCTTCGACTGCATCGATCACGCTCTGATGTGGAGGACTCTGCGGGAAATGGGGGGATACCAACACACCTCATAAAACTCCTTAAGAACATATACGCCATACCTGTTCAACCTATACGCTGAGATGATAGTGAGGAAAGCAGGATTAGAGGAAACAAACGCGGGAGTGAGGATAGCGGGCAGGACACTGCAGGAACAATCTAAGATATGCGGACTATATAACGTTAATGACTGGGAAAGGGGAAAATCTAAAAGATATCATCAGAAAATTAAAAACAGAAGGCGAAAAGTCTGGACTATATTTCAACTTAGAAAAGACCAAAATCATGACCACAGAGAATTGAACGAGCTTCGAGTAGACGGAGAGGAGATGGAGGTGGTGACAAGTTTCTGCTTCTTGGGAGCCATGATAGAAAACGACGGTGGATGTGACATGTAGAGAGATACGACGGAGGATAACATTGGGAAAGACGGCAGCGAAGGGATTGGAGAAAATATGGAAGGATAAACATGTGAGCCTGATGACGAAGACAAGAATTGTAAAGGCAATGATATTCCCAGTGGTGTTGTATCAAGGATGTGAAACGTGGACAAAAACAAAGGCCTTGGGAAAAAACGACGCTAGCGAAATGTGGATATGGAGGAGGATGATAAGAACCAATGGGCCGAGAATAGAAGAACAAATGATTTAAATGAATCTATATTGCAAGATATAAGACAAGCAATAGGAATATGTCATTAGGGCAGAGAGCGCAAAGCATAAGTTGGCATTCTTCGGACATGACTTGTGATGCGAGCAAACGGCTTTGAAAAGAAGATGATGCTGGCCTGCGGAGAGGGAGGAAGGAGGAGAGGACGCCCAAGAAGGAGGTGGATGGAAGGAATACACGAGAGAACGTAGGTGAACTTGGATAAACGCGACGGAAGATCGTAATACGTGGAGAAGGTTGACCGTGGCGGTCGCTAAGGTTCAAAGAATCGACGGCACAAGGTGACAAGGTGATAACTCAAAAGCGACAGCATGGTTTTTATAATTGGATTGCTTTATCATGATTATGGCATGCAGTAGTCAAACTCCAACAATGCCAACAGGTAGTGCGGCAAGTGCCAGGATTTGACATACAAAACGTTGGATACCATTAACGCAATTCATCCGGCACATACGAATTGACGTTTTCCTTAGACACCTTTAAGACGATTCTACAACATATTATTTCTAGCTGGTTTGCGGCATGTGGTAGGCCTACAAATTGAACTTAGCTATTGTCCATCAACAAGACTTAGTAAAGGCAGAAAATACCGTTGTCCTAAAACTTCGCCACTGCTCTGCACTTTCACAGTGCCAGTCCCAGGCCTGGCTAAAGAGGGAGGGCGACGCTAATGATCCTTGATATCACACAGAGACGTTAAAGTGAAACTGTAACAGTGCAGTGGATGACCAAGAACACTTCATGCATTGAGATTGCTCTGAACCAATGCATGATCTGCACTCTGAGGTAGTGCACACTGAGGTTCTACACGAGGATTCTCTATCATAGGCGATGTTTACATCAGACGATGACAGAACTAATTTGAAACGAATGTTGGTATGGCGTATTATAATGGGTCGGTCCCTGCAATACTGCTATAGTCCCAAGGCTAGACAAGTTGGAAGGCGACGGTTGTAATTTCAGTTATCGCACAATGATTTAAAACTGAAATTGACTCTCATTTTTTTCAAATATTCCTGTATTCTTTCCCGTGATGTTCCCGAACATGGAGGCATAAGCTGTTGATGCTGATCATATAGTCTGCATTGTGCTGCAATGCTATAATGTCAATCATGCCCTGAGGAACCTTTTCCACCTCTAGTAAGAACCACCTAAAATAACTCACGCCCTATATAGACAGCATCTATCCCTGCCGCCAGTAAACTTTTATCCGAGGGTCACTTCTCTGGTTATCATTGACACACAATAATGTATTTATTTTTTATCTAATAGGCCTATAACTTCGCTATATAACTGGGTGCGGTGTTTCTCGGCCAGAGTTGTCTCATTTTTAAATAACCGGTACGAATAATATTACACAATATTAGAAACGACAGGTCGATATTTGAAATAATTATCACCTTTAAAAACTTTATTTGGACAACGTTTTTAAGAATTGTATTATTTTATTTATAATCTGAACCGTCGAGCACCTTGCTCTTAAGTGCTGTAATACGCCGAGCAAATTTCTGTCCAGGGTAACGGTCTATGTTGTCATAGACCCTGGTCAAATCTGGATCCATCCATCCAAACTGGCGCATTAGGCCTACCAAACGAGTGCCACCCCCTCGGTTTTTCCCAAATCAAACTTGTTCCGTTTGGAATAAAATTTTGACGTGTTAGGTAGCTGTAGAGGGTTCATTGGCACTTACACAGTTTGGGTTTTTAAAAAAAAACAGCTCATGGAGTCATGGATGGTTTTTGCGACAATTTTATTATCGAAGTAAATGTCGTTGATATCGGCAGAATGATATTTATTTTCATCAGTTCTCCATGTAATGTTTGAATTGCGGTCACAGGTTAGTCGCTTCCTCGTCCGGATCGTATTTTGAGTAACTGAGATGACTTTTATATTATCGATGGCAAAGGTTTAAACGGTGTGTAAGAGAACTCGATCTTGCATTTTAGAAAGTTTAGAGCCAATTATTAAGCAGTGGTAAAAAAAATTCTGGTTGTGTGAGCATGGCAAAGTAATAGAATGTCTGACAAGTTCATCTGTGACTGATGACTGATTACTTTTCCGACAGTGGCAAATAATTACCTGCTGTGATGCACACTTCAGACAAGCTGCTGAGAAATTCTAAGTAAGAGAGCGTCATTATTTTTGTCCGCAAGCTTCCTGCCTAATGTATTGCTGCACTGTACAGAGTCAGATACGTTTTATGAGAATGACAGACTCTTAAAGCTGGCTTCTCAAGAATCTACTCAGAGGTGCTCTCGACTTCAGCGCAGAATCGGAACTGAATCAAAACCGGAGTTTCACTCCAAAGTGCAAGAGCGATTGCACACCATCTTGAAGCATTGTTGATCGCATGTGGGCCTAAGTTTTGATAAAGTTTAGCCATTTGCTGCTTAGCTTGCTCAGTGTCCATATGCAGCGGCTTGAGGTGGATTCGAACCCGCAATCACCCGGCTTTAAGGAAGCGAACCCACCAACACACCACCGCCCCGTGTTTATAAAGTAAAAGCGTTTGCCCCGAGCAGAGAATGATTGCTTACTTACTTAACGTTCACAGAAAATTAGTCAGTTTCAACAGATCTCTTCAGTCGTTTGCGGCATTACTAGTCCTTGAATGCCTCTTTGATGCTAATTTGAATGCAGTTGTAGCCTATAGTGCAGTTTAACGTCACTGTGGTGTAACAATTAAATATCATTAGCGACGCCCTCCGCCTTTATCCAGGCTTGGGACGGACTGGCACTGGAAGAGGGCAACCAGTGGCGGAGTTGACACATTGATCTATGGATGGATCCAGATTTGAGGAGTACTTATGACAACTGTCCATCGACAGAAATTTGTTTGACATAATACAGCACTTTTGAATGTAGAGATCTGTTGGAGCTAAACAATGTGAATGTCCAATGCGACAATAAATATATAGTAATTATTGCAAACGCTTAAAAGGTGTGTAAGCTGATGTTGACCTTCTTCTATAATAAGCGATGCAAAGTGTCACGCAGCCTTTTATAAAAGAGGGAATTACCAAAAGGAAAACTAAAAATAAGAATTTGAAACAGCGAATAATCAAGACAATGATAATTATGGAGTGTGGTGAGCTGAAACTGGAACAACGAACAAAGAAGTAAGCAGCAGATTGGAATCGTTTGAGATGTGGTTATGGCGAAGGATGGAAAGAAACGGCTGGACTTAGAGCACAACAAATGAAAGGATATTGCAAACGGTGGACGTAAGATGATCCCTGGTAAGAATCATCCGAGGCAGGCAAAAAACCGGTTGGGTTCCATCATTAGGGGAGACTGTCTCTCCAAAGAACCAACATTGAATGAAGAAGAATAGTTGGTACATTGACAAGATGAAGACCGAGGCTGATGTTATTGAACTGCATGAATGATGAAGGAAAGCAAGTTGAAGAGACAGTGAAATCGTGGCGAATGGCGCCATTGGGTGTACGAACCTCCCTGGAAAGGCACAATAACCAATGAGGAGGAAAATGAAGCTCCCTGTGAGCTAATTTTGTATAGTCTATTTAGTCAGTTGATGTTTAGGCGTACGACTAGACCAGCTCAAGGTCAGCGTCTAGACAGTTAGGCCTGCAGGTGCCAGACTGGCGGGAAAGTTTAGCGCGGCTCGGCCGACCGTCGCCGGAGAGCGCGAGAGAGAGAGAGAGATAGACAGACAGACGGACAGATACACGGAGAGAGGCAGATAGAAGGACAGAGCGGCCAGGGGAAGAGTGTACGCCCAGACAGTGTAAGAAGTTGTAGAGGAAGGCGTTGATAGTAGAGAGAGAGTAGAAGACGTTTTAGAGAACAGTGGAGTTTAGATAATAATAGTTGCGTTGCTGTCGTAGAATTCAAGCGTTTGTCGTCGTTGATCTATTGTTGTGTTATCTGCGTGTGTTATGAACGAAGAAGAAGAAAATACAAGAAACAGAGCTTTGTTGTAATTGAACAAGTTAAGAACTTTAGAGATTTATACCCTAGCTTTAGATAACGAAATACAGTGACTAGGCTAGGTGTAGGCTACGCTACTGAACACAAAGGAAAAAACGGGAGAAAACTTTGAACAAGTCAATTGGGTGTTGACATTTTTGGTGGCAGCGGTGGGATACTGAATTCAAGCAACGGACGTTGGGATAGTGAACTCAGTCGGAGGAATATTTTCAATCGGAGCAACATTTTCAATTGAAGGAATATTTTCATTTGGAGGAATATTTTCAATTGGAGGAATATTTTCAATCGGAGCAACATTTTCAATTGGAGGAATATTTTCAATTGGAGGAATATTTTCAATTGGAGGAATATTTTCATTTGGAGGAATATTTTCAATTGGAGGAATATCTACGGTGGATTTTGCTTACGAAGCATTTTCGACGTCAATTTTCGGAATATTCACCGTCCGTAAATTGAAGGTGAATATCGAATCAATCTGAGGAGCTGACCAAACGGGAGAAGGAAACTGAGCATCCGAACAACTGGTGAGAAGATACAACGGGTATACGAATAACATTACGACAACGCCAGAGAGAGGTATACAAAACTCGCTCCTTGTATAAACAAGCCATAAGAAGTAAAGTCAGCTAATTGCAGAAAGCATAGTCACTCCCTCGATTTCTTCACGCAAATCAGTTGAAGTAAGAAAGTAAGATGGAGAAGCTCACGGAACAAAAGCAGGCCAGTATAAAGAAGATGTCTTCTGCTCGATTAATAAAGTTATTAATTGAAGAGGGTCTCGACGTAGAAGAAGTCGAAGAGATGTCAAGGGAAAATTTGATGAGAGCCCTAGCAGAGGTGTGGCTAAAGGAAGCTGAAGAGAAAGGCGCTGTAGGTGGCGTTGAGGAAAAACCACAGGCTATGTCTATGGAGGCGTTGATGCAATTTATGATGATGAAGGAGGAGCAACGCAGACAAGAAGAGAAAGAACGGAAACAAGAAGAGAAAGAAAAGGAGGAGCAACGCAGACAAGAAGAGAAAGAAAAAGAGGAGAAACGTAGACAGGAAGAGAAAGAAAAAGAGGAGAAACGTAGACAGGAGGAGAAAGAGAAAGAGGAACAAAGGAAACAAGAAGAGAAAGAACGGAGACAAGAGGAAAAAGTAAGAACAGAACAAGCAGAAAGGATGAGACAAGAAGAGATACAGATGCAGAAGCAGCAGTTCCAGCTTCTGCTAGAACAAATGAAAAAAGATCGTGACGAAGCAGAACGAAGAAGAATGGAATTGATGATAGAATACGAGAGGGCAAGGAAAAGTGATGAAGAAATACGAAAACAACAGATCGAAGAGCAAAAGATGCGTGAGGAAGACAAAGAAGCCATGCGTTTGGCAGAATTACAAAGAGCCGAAGAGATTCGACAGGAAGAATTGAAAATGGAGAAAGAAAATTTGGAAAAAGCGGAAAGAGAAAGGGAAGAACAATTAGAATTAGAACAAAAGAAACTCGCTCTTAAGGAAGCTCAGCTCCGAGAAATGGCTATAGAAAAGGAGGAACGTAGAAGACAGTTAGAATTGTTGCAGCAAAAGATAGAACAAGAAGAACTACGTAGGGTAGAAGATCAAAATAGACTGAGGGAACGAAATGAAGACGAAAGAAGAAGTCGTGAAGAGTCAGAACGAACCAGGGTCAGAGAAAGTGAGACAATGGTGTCCAAGATTAAAAAGATAGGTGATGCAATGAAACACGTATTACCTAAGATGCCATATGATATGATGGAGGTGCCATTATATTTTGAGACAGTTGAGAATGCATTCAACAGTTTTACGGTGGAAAAGCAGTTTTGGGTCAAATTGCTGTTGCCACTAATGACGCCAAGAGCAAGAACGGTGTTGAATCGATTGTCTTTCGATGATCTAGACGATTACGACATAGTGAAAGAACATTTACTGAAAGAATTCAAATTGACAGCGAGAGAATATCGATCACGATTTGGAGATGCGAGGAAAACGGCGGAAGAAACATACACGATGTTTACAGCAAGATTAAAGAACCTGTTGAACTATTATGTCAGAAGTAGGCGAGTGGGTAAAAGCTACGAGAAGTTATTTGATCTGTTGGTGGCGGATAAATTGAAAGAATGTCTACCACCGGGTCCACTACAGTTTGTACTAGCAAAGGAGGGTACTGAATGCTTGGAAGCCAGTAATGTTGCAGAACTCGCAGACGTGCACGTGAACAATCGAATTGGTCTAATGTTTCAAGACAAACCGAGATATGAAGCATGGGGTAATAGTTCGAAGCAACCCAGGTGGAATAGTAATAACAAAGAAACAGGAAACCAAGCCAGAAATAACGAAGCGAGGAATGATGGTGCTCCTGGAAGACAGTTTGGTCAAGATAGAAGAGAAGTAACGGGTGACAGACAAATGTACAGTCGAATTCCAGTGATGGGACGCCAAAGAGAAAACAATACAGCGTACAATTACAGGCGGGAGAACACTGAACAGAGAGGGATTATTAAGAAACGTTGCCATAATTGTCAGTCAGACCGACATCTGATAAAGGATTGCAAAGCACCACCAAGAACGACAAATCTGAGAAATAGATTTACTCGAAGTGCAGAAAATCTCAGAGTAAATCAGATACAAGTAAGGAATGCACCGAATCAGTATGAAGAACAAGACAACCGCGAAACGGAAGTGAAGTCAGTGATGAAGTGCACGCCTCAATTTGCTATACAGAGAGAAATAGTAAATTCTGCTCCAATTAAAGATGCTGGTCGAGAAACAGAAAGCAAAGATGAGTGTCAACGTACGAAGAAGTCTTTACTACAGCATGTCAATGTAGAGATACGTGGAAATGATGACAGTTGTCATCCCGTGCAAGTCAGAGCGCTGATCGACTCTGGTACTGAGATTCCAGTAATCAATGAGGAATTGTTGAAAGGAGCGACAGTGGAAGAAATTGGCAGAGTACATTTGCAATGTGTGGCTGGAGAACCCATTCCAGCTAAGTTGGTGAAAATCGAAGTGCGGATGAGTTGTCATAACGAAGGAGGAGATTGGAAAGACAAGGGAGTAAATATCGCGCCATATTTAACCTTAGTGTGTGCCAGCATTCCGGCAGTCTTGTGCAAAGATAACAAAGAGAAGTTCTTGCTGCATCCGGAGATAATCGCAGAACTGAAAGAGGTTCCACCAGTGAATGTATTACAAGGAGAATTGCAAGCGAATGTGACTACAAGAGCACAGAGTCGGAGAAATGAAGTGGAAGAAGGAGAAGAGGAAAAGTCAAATGAAAGTTTGCTAGATGAGGATACAGAAAGCGATGATGAACAAAGCATTCAAGAAGAAGAAGGAATAACATCCGGAAACAATGAAATTGAAGAAGAGATGGTTGCATGTGAACGTGATAATGATTATGATGATTCTGGAAGTGATGGTGAAATGGACACGAGTATGAGGGATTTGTTTGCCGAGAATACGAGTGATGAAAGACAATTGGCAGACGCAAAGAAATTTGAAGAGCAGCAGAGAAATGACGAGTCACTGAGGTCGTGGTGGAAGATAGCTGAAGACAAAGGATCAGAGTTTAGTGTGGTGAATGGGTTGATGTATAAGAAGCATCAAATGTTGGACCAGTTGGTGTATCAGTTGGTGTTGCCGAAGGAAAGAAGAATTCAGGTGATGGAATTGGCACATGAGTCAGTATTTGGCGGACACTTGGGAGAAGAGAAGACAAGGGAACGTATCAAGTTGTCCTTTGTGTGGCCAAGAATGCGTAGAGATGTGGTGAAGTTCTGCAAGTCCTGTGAAAAGTGTCAGCTGAAAGCACGGAGTTTGGTGATGGATCGAGTGCCGATTACACCAATACCAAGAGAGGATGTGCCGTTCAGAAGAATGACCATGGACGTCGTAGGACCGATCGAACCAACTTCAGCAGCAGGGCATAAGTATTGTTTGTGCATCGTGGACTCATGTACGAGATGGCCGACAATATTCTTGATGAAGTCATTGACCGCGAAGGCTGTATGCGAAGCTTTGATGAAGCTGTTCATGGATGTGGGAGTTCCGTCAGTGATCACGAGCGACAGAGGGACGAATTTTACAGCCAGTCTAACAAGAGAATTTCTGAAACTGATGGGATGTTGTCCTCGATTCGATTCGCCAGGACATCCAGAAGCGGCAGGATTGGTGGAGAGATGGAATCAAACGTTCAAGAAAATGATTCATCATGTCGTTGTGGAAAATCCGAGACAGTGGCATAAAATTATTCCATTTACAGTATGGGCATTGAGAGAAGTGCCTAACGCAACTACAGGAGTGGCACCGTATTTGCTGGTCTATGGAAAGTTGCCGAGAGGGCCACTCACCATCCTTAAAGAAAGCTGGACCAAAGAAATAAATCTACCACCGAACATTGGAGTGCAACCGGCAAAATACCTGAAAAATTTAAGAGCCGACATGGAAAAGGCCTTGACATTCGCCGAGAGCTGTGCTGGAGAAAAGCAAAAACAGTACGCCAGTCAATACAACAAAAGAGCAAAAGATAAAGAATTCGAGCCAGGAGAGAACGTCATCGTGCTGTATCCAACGTCAACCAATAAATTGATCTCACGATGGCATGGTCCATGCAAGGTCCTGCAAAGAAGATCCAAATATTCGTATCTGGTGGACATGAACGAAAACGGTCGACGGATTATTCATGCTAACAAGATGAGGAAGTTCATTACGAGAACATTGTCTTGTGGTCTGATTGTGGAAGAGGATGAAGAATTTGGATCAGTGGTAGAAATACCACTGAAGGAAGACTATTCAGAGACAAAACAGAAGTCACTTCAATTGGATTACGAACAAATTGGACATCTGACCAGCGAACAACAGAAACAATTACTTGATGTACTGAATCGATATGCAGACAGATTCTCAGACAAACCTGGATTATGTACATTGGTAGAACACGAAGTGGTACTGAGACCAGACTTTCGCGAAAAAGAATTCATGGCATATCGAATACCATTAATATACCGAGCAGAAGTGGAAAAACAAATACAAGAGATGCTGAAAGAAAACATTATTCAACCATCGTCAAGCAGAATGGCAAGTCCACTTGTCATCGTCAAAAAGAAGAATGGATCCTTGAGATTGGCTTGTGACTACAGGTACATTAACTCTTTTACTGAAAATTGTCGATATCCTATGCCAATCGTCAACGATGTCTTGAGCAAAGTTGGAAAATCCAAGTTCATTTCTGTTCTGGACTGTCGCAGTGCATATTGGACTTGTCCTGTGAAAAAGAGTGACCAATGGAAGACTGCGTTCGTTACACATAATGGACTGTATGAATTTACGCGTGTCCCTTTTGGAATGATTAACTCAGGACGGACTTTTGTAAAAGCGATAAATATGATTTTGCAACCGATTCATGATTTTACTGAACCTTATGTTGATGACATTGCAGTGCATTCTAATGATTGGGACATTCATTTGAAACATTTGGAATTATTTTTGAAACAAATAAGACTGCATAATGTAACATTGAACTTGAAGAAATGTGTGTTTGGTAAGAGTGAGGTGAAGTTCATCGGTCACCTCATAGGATCAGGGAAGAAGATGATGAATCCAGACAGGATTGACAGTTTAATTAATTTGAAGAAACCTGAAACCAGAAAGGAAGTGAAGCAAGTCTTAGGATTTTTTGGATTTTACAGACAGTTTATTTGTAATTTTGCTGAAATTGCTAAACCATTAACAGACTTGACTAGCAAGAAAGTACCTGATAACATTGTTTGGACTGATGTACATCAGAAAGCCTTTGATTCCCTTAAGCAGATTGTCTTGTCAAATGTGATTCTATATATGTTTGAGGTTGGGAAACCATTTAATTTGTACTGTGATAGCAGTGATTTTGCTGTGGGAGCGGTCCTGTCTCAGGTGGACGAGGAAGGGATAGAACGTCCCGTTTCATTTATCAGTCAGAAGCTGACAGATACCCAGAGGAGGTGGGCGACGATTGAGAAGGAAGCCTATGCGATCATATGGGCTTTAAACAAGTTGAAAGAAATTCTTATTGGTTCTAAAATCAATGTGTTTACGGACCATAACCCTTTAGTTTATTTGACTGAATCAATGTCGAAATCTGCTAAATTAGTCAGATGGTCTTTATCATTGCAAAATTTTGACATTCTATTGAACTATAAGAAAGGTAAATTGAATGTAGTAGCTGATTGTCTGTCTAGATTGTAGTATAAGATATTTTATGATGTATTATGTTATGGACTATTTGCATTGTTTAGTTAAGGTACGTTCGCTAATTTTTATAGGTAATTAGCTCTCTTTAAAAGAAAGGAAGGAGGTAATGTGAGCTAATTTTGTATAGTCTATTTAGTCAGTTGATGTTTAGGCGTACGACTAGACCAGCTCAAGGTCAGCGTCTAGACAGTTAGGCCTGCAGGTGCCAGACTGGCGGGAAAGTTTAGCGCGGCTCGGCCGACCGTCGCCGGAGAGCGCGAGAGAGAGAGAGAGATAGACAGACAGACGGACAGATACACGGAGAGAGGCAGATAGAAGGACAGAGCGGCCAGGGGAAGAGTGTACGCCCAGACAGTGTAAGAAGTTGTAGAGGAAGGCGTTGATAGTAGAGAGAGAGTAGAAGACGTTTTAGAGAACAGTGGAGTTTAGATAATAATAGTTGCGTTGCTGTCGTAGAATTCAAGCGTTTGTCGTCGTTGATCTATTGTTGTGTTATCTGCGTGTGTTATGAACGAAGAAGAAGAAAATACAAGAAACAGAGCTTTGTTGTAATTGAACAAGTTAAGAACTTTAGAGATTTATACCCTAGCTTTAGATAACGAAATACAGTGACTAGGCTAGGTGTAGGCTACGCTACTGAACACAAAGGAAAAAACGGGAGAAAACTTTGAACAAGTCAATTGGGTGTTGACACTCCCTTTGAAACCGCGTTTTTTACATTTGACCAATCAACCGTAATTTTATTCTTTTATCAATGCGCCGACAATCTTGCTTGTCTAAAGGATTCTAATGGCAGTTTATAGAACTGCTTTATTGATTATTGACATAGTATCGTAGCGTTTAAGATGCGAAGTTTATATATAGGGCTTGCTAAAAATGATTAAAAGGTGTGTTCTCCTTACTATACATTATTTTATCATGATTGATGTGGACTATACTGTTTCGCGACACCTTGAGGTAATCAGGCAGTGTTTAATCTAGTCCCTCTACTGGGGAGGATTCTTGTTGTTTGGGGAGGGGATGGAAGGCCGTTTTTGGACGTGGGGCGAGACATCAGCATCTGTCCCGAAAATTTCTTATGAACTTTTCAGTCAACCGTCCAAATTTCCGAAAAAAACATACTAATTTCCCTGCATAAAATATGCTGCCATTTTTTAGCCATTCGCTATGAATTTGTCCCAAACTGCCCAATTCCGGTTTTAAATTTTCCTACTTTCATATACCGATGTAAATAACTGCAGCTCAAGATTTCTTATGAGGTTAAATGTCAATCTTGGGAAACACCCCTCCCACCCCAGTGACGTCTAGATTAAGCACTGGTAGACGGAATAACTTAATTTCACTCTCTCGTGTTTGTTTCATGTTTAGCGACACTGCCATATTAGAGATGATTAGCGTCGCCATCCTCCTTTATCCAGGCTTGGGACTGGCACTGGCAGAGAACAACCCGTGGCGGAGTTACTTAATTAATATTGGATGGATCCAGATTTTACGAGGGTCTATGACAACAGAGGCCGTTGCCCACGACAGAAATTTGCTTGGCATATTACAGCACTTACGGATATTTTGCATTCGAGGATTACACTTATTACACTTACTACTTAATGTCACACGCAATTGTCTATAATAAATATATATCGCCCACTTTAAAAATTTAAAAGGTGTGTAATTTTAAATCATACTTATTTGTAACCAAAACGACGACTAAAGGTTTATATCGCATTAGTTTCTATGCATGAAAACCTGTTATAGCACCACTTTAAATTGCTTATACTCAGAGATGCGCTTAATCTGGTCATTTTATGGCTTTTAGAGAAGACCGTTGACAATGTCTATCAAATGATGCGACATTCTAATATAGCATCTGTTTAAAACGTTTAAGAGGTGTATAACAGACTTATAATGAGCTATTTAGATTATCAATTGTTTCGCCATATTTGTGGCAGTCAAGCCCTTTACATTGATAGCTCACTACACCACCACGCCACATGTATGTGCAGTTGATATAGCGCCTCCTCAAGCTCGCTACTCAGAGGCGCTCCCGACTACTGCATCGTAGTTTCACGCCGAAGCGCTGAGCAATTGAGAGTGATGGACTTGCCCAAGGTTGAGGTTCCCACGCGGCGACTTCAAGTGGATTCGAACCTGCAACCCCTCGGACGCAAGGCGAGGAACATACCCAATACACCACCGCGACCTACAGTGCATGCGAATTATTCAAGGTAGTGACGCAACATGCATAAAGCAAAGCGGTATTTAATTTCTAGCACGAGTGAATTGATGATTTTCAAAGTCATAAGTAAAATAATTATTGGTCATTGATTCGAAGCGGATAATTTGTTTTCAGTTTTTTTTTTTATTCATCTATAGTAAAATATAATATCTAAATAATTAACTAACATCTAATCAACATAGCGCTAGATACATTGATAAACGGCGGCTTGTGAAAGTTGTGCAGCCAACTTACTTGCGTAATACTCATCGGCCACCTGGCGAATAAACGAGAACTATTTTAACTACTGCCCATTCGAAAGATGGCGCTACAATCCAAAGATTGTTTCAGCTAAAAACCTCTAATTATTCCCAAATAAAATGTCTTCACCTCTGATTCATCCCTGAATATAATATATGAAACCTCTATTTAATCCCAAATTAGATATTCAATGTCCAATCAATCTAAAAGTTGAATATGATACTTAACTTCTAATTAATCTCAAATAGACTTTAACCTCTAAAAAGGACCATGCAAGAATAGTGACACCTTAATCTCGATGAAATAACACAAATATATATCGGATCTCGAACTACAAAACCAATTGTTTCAGGCTGATATGGGCGCTCAGATATAAAATTATCGTATTACAATAGGGTTCCAGTTTATGTAGTGCTAGACTTGTGGCTCTTTCTTGCATATCCAATGCCTCCCCTTTGTTCTTTGTTGTCGTGGCTGAAAGGAAGGCAAAAATGTAAGAGACCCACAATCGAGAAACTTGTTAAAGTTGGGCAAGTTCAATAGAACATTTATCCAGTACATTTGATTTTTGGGTCAGTTAAGTCCTGACCCAAATGAACCCAACGCTGACGGTGACACCATAGACATTGCCAAAACTGAATCTAAGTGCCATCATGACGTCATCGCCATCGTGACGTCAGGTAGGTTGGTGACGTCATTGCTGCGCTCAGACAAATCCGACGCTGCGCTTTCGAAACAGGAGATCACGTCACACGTTGATGACATCACAATCAGTTGTTCAGGTCACAAATACAAGTTCGCAGAAATGACGACAGGCAAAGACGAGTCCGTAACTGACGAAGCCCCGTGGTGACGACGTCACAAGGATGACGTCACAATGACGACGTCGTGCACATATAAAATATGTATATATATATATATATATATATGTGTATATATATATATAATACGCCACATTTACATAACATATTATATATATATTTATATATATATATATATATATATATATATATATATAAAGTAACGTGTCTGAGATGACTTCCGCTGTGATGACGTAGCGCGTGACGTCACCGACCCGTGACGTCATCGCACTACTGCCTGACGAAGGCGATGATGGCCAGCTGACCTTCGACCTTCATCATGGCCTGTACGGTGGTGGGGTCAACATCCTCGGCAAGGTCAAACTCCCTCTGCATCGACGACTTCGAGATTCTTCCGTGGTCGTTGATCTCTCTTGTCGCCTCGACGACCAACCGCCTCCCGTCGATCTTGACGACCGCGTCCTGCGCCTGGTACTGGCGTCCAAGGTCAAGCACGAGGTCCATGCGCCGGCGTCCGCCCTCGACCGTCGAAAAGACTGGACGGTCAAGGCCAACGTTGACGACTGGCTGGAAGGGCATGACGGGGATGGTGACTGGACCGGATGTGGTGATGGTCCTAGAGGATGAGGTGGTCGGTCCACCTCCGTAGCTGACCTGTTGGATCGTGATGGGGGACGCCTTCTGAGTGGCGGCGAGCGGCTGGAACGGACTGGCGGCCGACGACAGCATCGAGCTCTCCGTGAACCTCACCGGTCCAGTGTGCTGGATCGTGATGGGGGACGTGCGGAGCGGTGCGGGGAACTGGGTGGTGCCGAGGAGGTGGGTGGGGTCGGGGAGGGCGGCAGTGGCGAACTGACCACCGGACGAGAGGCTCTGGTAGGTCGGCGGAACGGGGGCCTGGACGGAGAGGATGCCGTCCGTCGAAAGCGTCGACGTCAATTTACTGGCTTCCACCTCGACCGGAAGTTGGATCTTGCGGCAGAATTCCTTCGTGTACTTGGCGCCCTCCTTCGCGTCGTTGTGCTTGGCTTCCACGACAAGACACCGGTCCTCAACCCTCACTTGAATGTCCTTCGGATCGTAATTGTTCACGTCGAAACTCATCCTGAAGACCCTGCTCTTGTGTTCCGGGTCCTCCACGAAAAGATTCTTGACCGTCGCATCGTCGAGAATCTCCTGACTTCCGCGGTCCCCCAACGCGCCCTGGGTGGAGCCGAGGGGTCGCGGTTTCAGCTGGAAGAAGTAGTCGTCGCCGAGGCGTCCGTGGGAGTCCTGGAGCAGCGGCCAGCGCGAGACCCCCGTCCCGAAACCCCGGAGCAGGTCGTGGTCCATCTGGAGTTGCATGTCGCGAAACATCCGTTCTGTGCGGTCACGGAAGTTCTGGTCGTCCTGGAAGATCGGAAGGCGCTGCATGGTTGGAAGTGGATGTATGGATGGATGGATGGATGGAAGAGGTGGGTCCTGGAAAAATCCGGTTGGAGGAGATCTTCTATGGGTTGTTTTCCAAAAGGGATTTCGTATCGACTGTTGGTGTTTCTGTCACAGAATAATCGTTTCTATATGACCTGAAGGAGAAGCAACCAAAATTTCAGTTACACTCATTCCCACGCAATCACTCGTGTTTTGTATGTTGTTTATTTCAAGTATTTATATAGCGCCTCATCAAGAAACCGACTCAGAGGCGCTCTCCGCGTTAACTAGCCGAAATGATGTTAAGTGTCATAACAACAAGAAAATTTCATCAATTAACAAAATAAGTCACAGTGAGCCGGAAACAGTCATCAGTGGCGATCCCTCGCAGACACGTAGAATCATCCAACGGAATCCCGTCAACAGCTTTCGGATGGTGTGAATGTTCAGAGTCTCTGGTACAGGTTGTATTGTATGTTGTATTGTGTGTTGTATAATGTAGAAATATAAATATGTGCAAAGTCTAGCAATGAGACTATAGCCGAAGCATTTAAGACTGATGGAAGGGGAGAAGGACGTTGTTTCGGTTTGCCCATGAATCACATTCAATGTATTTAAGTTCAATCACATTCAATCAAATCTAACAGAATTCAATCAGATTCAATGGAATGGATTCAATAGATACTAATGCCATAGATAATGCGAACACGTTCGAGGTTCATCGAATGCAAATTATATTCAATGAGATGCAAATTTAATCAACACAATGAAGTTAATATAATCAAGGGCAGTAAAATCGTATGTTTAACAAACATCCGCCCTTGTATCGCACCACACTACCTCTGCTTCCTCTTTAACCTCTTGTTCGCCCCCTACTGTTGCTTTCCTTCCACCTATAGACTCCAAACCCATCCCTTTTCCATTTTACACTCTATGCTCTGCACATTTTTATATATTTCTCCCTCACACATGCTGTTCTACTCCAGTTCCTCCTTCTTTTCCCCTCTATCTTCTTTGTCCTTCTTGTCCTTCTTTTCCTCCTCCTTTCCCCTCCTCCTCTTTCACTACCACCACATCATCCACATCATCCAGCATTCCAATCCAATTATTCTGTCTCCTTTCTCCTTTATATTTTCCATTTATAATTCATTCTCATTTTCAATTCCTCCTTCTTCATGTTCTTCTACAGATCCTCCTCCTTTTCCCATCCATTTCCTCATTTCACCATCTTCTCATTTTCTATTACATTCTTCATTCTCCTCCTTCTCCTATTCCTCCTCCTCCCCTCCCCTTCCACCTCCTCCATGCTCCCAATTGTTCTTCATTTCTCCACATATATACTCCACCAGATTCATCATCCAACTTCGGCCCCTCCTCCACCCATCTCCCCCACTCTTCCCTACTCAGTGGTTAAGGTGGTACTGGTGAGCAGTGGGAACGCTGAATGTGAGCAGTGGGAACGCTGATGAAGAGTTTCAATGGAATGCATGTGTTTTTAGGGTTCCATCATGACGAGAAGTGGAAACGCAAGCCAAGAATTTCGAGAGCAGTGGGAACACCGTTTCCACGCGTTCCCACCCACTTTAAACTCTGTCCCTACTGCTCCTCCTCCTTCATTCCAACGCCTTCTCATGATACTCCATTCGCCTAACTGACTCCCATCTTCTCCATCTTTTCCTCATTACCTGTAGCCTAATGCTGTTTTATTGTTCTAACGTTTTCCACTTCCATCACAGAATAAACCTTTCCATCTCATGATCGCTGGTCGTTTTCTTCCAACGCAACCAACTCCAGTCTTTCCACGTCAACTGCATGCATCCATGCCCGGCTCATTTGCATCTCTTCGTCACTCTCTGCCTCTGTCTCTGTTTTTCGCTTCTGTCTCTGTTTGTCTGTCTGTCTGGTTGTCTGTTTGTCTGTTGCTCCTCCTCCATCCCAACACCATCTCAGTCTGTCTGTCTGTCTGTCTGTCTGTCTGTCTGTCTGTCTGTCTGTCTGTCTGTCTGTCTGTCTCTCTCTCTCTCTCCATCCTTGTGGTCTGTCTCGGTCTGTCTCTCCATCTGCCTCTGATTTTGTCTGTTTCTGTATCTCTCTCTGTCTGATCCCTGTCTCTCTGTGTGCTCTATAGCACCGTCTGCCTGTCTCTTTCTGTCTCTCTCGTGTCTGTCTCTTTCTATTTGTAAGCCTGCTCTATGCATTCCTTCCTCCCTACACTTCCCAACATGGTTCAAATGGCGCAGGATATTTTTAGACCACTTCCTCCAATCTTTCTTTGAATCGCACAAGACAGACAGACGGACATACAGACATACACAGAAACATAAGCAGGCATACACACAGGGGCGAAGAGCTGCAGCTATAATAACGACTCTCAGCATCCCGTAACCAATGGCAACCCATGCAGACCCGATACGCCGAAGACAGGAGATGGATTGAGGAAGGAAGAGAGAGATATGCCGTGATGCACCAAACTCAACACCAGAAACCAGCAGCAGTACCAGTCCGTTGCCAATAGCAACGTCTGGAATTCTGCGAGACGAGGAGGCACCGCGCTGACAGATTTAGATGCTTATCTTATAGATAATGTCTGTCTGTCTGTCTGTCTGTCTGTCTGTCTGTATCCCTACGTCTGTGCCTGTCTGTGCCTGTCTGTCTGAACGTGTATCAATCAGTAATAAATCGCTTTTCCTGTACTTTTCCATTGATCTTTCTCTGTATCTGTGGCTGTCTCTGTCTGTCTGTCTGTCTATCTATCTATCTGTCTAACTGTCTGTCTGCGTGTCTGTCTGTGTATCTCTCTCAGATTTTCTGTGTTATCGTGGCTTATCTAAAAAAAAACTCAAGGAGAATGCACATTCGCTATTTCTCTGTCTTTCTCTCTTGATCTGCATGTCTGTCTGTCTGTCCGTCCGTCTGTCCGTCTGTCTGTAAGACTGCCTGTTTGTATATATCCCTTTCTGTCGGTCTGCCTGTGTGTCCCTCTGTCTATGAACGAGTCAGCCTATCCTACAATGTCTGGCTGTTTCTCCTTCGTTCTGCCTGTCAGTTGCATACATCCATCAATTATACCGACACTCCAATACCTCGGTTCTAGCATTTCCTCTTATCTGAAACTTCCTAGACTTTTTTATTGCAGGCTGGGCTGAGAGCGAACTTCGCAAGCCATAAAAAATCACTTCGCCCAAGTTTGGAGATAGCAATATTATTATTATTCCGTATAAACTTGGATTCGGTTTCCAAATACCATCGAAAAATATTCCTCATAACTATTATTATGGCTATGCCATTAAATGTAGAATGTACGCAACCAAATCGCACCCATTTGAATCATTCACGCCGAATTCCCTTTGGTTGATCATGCAACCCAGAGTTGTATTCTTACTCAGCCCGATGAGATTACCATGTAGCGCAAGCGGCCATTCTACAAAAGTTCTAAGGTTACTCGGTGCTGTAAGATCCAGGAGAACACGTGGGCTTCATGCCTCCAGCGCCTGGCAGATGATGGCGTAGGTGGTAGACGTAAGTGGTATGTGAAAAGCAATGGTCATAAATACATACGTACATACATTCATGTTATACTTGCACCACTAGTGTGCAGTCGTCGGCGTATCAAATCACTGAACTCTGTTCCTCTACAAATCATGCGAAGTATTCGTGCATATTAATCATCAACATCCTCCCATACTACGCCTCCTCTTCCTCCTCCTCCTCCTCTTCCACCTCCGTCACATTCTCCTCCACTTATTTTCCACCTCGTCCTCTCGTGCCTCCACTCCTCTCTTTCTCTCTCGTCCTCCTCCTGTTCCTCCTTGTCCTTCTCTCCCTCCTCCTTGTCCTTCTCCTCTTCCTCCTTCTCCTACTCCTTCTCATCGCCCGCCTACTCTTCTCCTCTCTCCTCCTTCTCATTCTTCTCATCATTAGCATACAGTAGAATTCAAGATCAGCTTTGCAATTAGCAAATCATTGTGATACAGGAGTAGCAGCCGAAATTCTCATCAGTCCAGCGAAGTGCAGGCGATTCAAATGCAAAATAGCGGCTGCATTGAATCTGGGTTTTTATTGTAACCTAATTAGGCAAACTAACCTATAGGTCAATACTCTCGTACATTCAATGATGATGATGGTGATGATGATGAGGAGGAGGAGGAGGTGAAGGAAGAGGATTATGATAATGATGATGATGACAATTTTAATAATAGCGATAATAATAATACTAGTAGTAATAATAATAACAATAACTATTATAATAATAATGATAATGATAATGATAGTGATAATAATACTAGCAATAGCATTTGCAATAGTATTAGTTGCAGTAGTAGTAATGATGATGATAAATATGACGATGATGATGGTGAAAACAACAGCAGCAACAATAACAGCTGCAATAACAGGAACAAAGACAACAATAATAATAACGACGACGACGAAGATGACGATGATAATGAATATAGCAACAACAACAACAACAGCTACCATTGCTACCACTGCTACTACAACAACAATAATGAAACTATATCATCATTGACAACTTTGCTTTAAAAAAGGAGCCAAAGAAATGTATAACCAAACAGCATAATTATATCAGATAATAACCTTCTCTTCAATCAGTGTATAACTCACAGCAAGCACTACAAACTACATTAATATACACACTTTACGATTGCAGCAATTAAGGCCTACCCACTCCCACCCACAACTCACTCCACCCTTCACTTTACCATGCAGGGAAAATCCCACATTCCCCCGTAAAACAAGTGTAACTAATCCACATTATACCACAACAACTCTTCAAAAAAAAGCAACGAATACTTACAAGCCTTCTCGAACTATCAACGTGCCCTCGAATCTACAACGTACAGTAGTATACTGCACTCGAAAGCGTACCTGGCCTTTATAATAAACGTCTCGAAACGCCGCTGAGAGCACAAGTCTATCGTTTACAGCTGTCCAAGGCTATCCCGCTGTATGTATGTATGTATGTAGGCAGCCGTAGGCTAAATAGTCCACTGTAAATGCCAAACTGCGTGCAAACGTCGGCCCTTATAAAAGGCTGCGTGCATTGCAAAAACTTGGCGCTAGGGCGGCGCTAGTGTGAGCAGCGCTCGCTCGCGCAGGCCTGGCCTCCGGTGCTTGGCAAAGAGAAGTAGAGAAAGTTCGGTGTGAATAGGCTTCGTGAAAATTCTTGCCGGAAACAGCGATGATAGGCTGGCTGCCAACGAGACGGGCCTGCAGGTTGATTTTTTCCGTGTATCGCCCGCGGCAATGGTGGTGCATTTTATTCATATGGAGCGTTGGAGTTTTTTTGCTATGATGGCGTTAACTGTCAGTGGTTCCGAGAAAGTGAGGGCCGGAAATAGAAATGTCCGGATGACGTCATTGTGAGTTACTCACGCCTGCCACCTGGCGATGATTTATTGTAATTAAAATTATTTTTGTTAGTTCGATAATTTTTCAAGTCCACAACTCATTTCGATGCTATAGTCCATCTCGTGCTTTTACCCAATTATAACCTCTCATTTGTGGTCGTTAAACCAGGTCTGTAAAGAGGGTGTAGGCGAATATTCATAGTGAACTCGCCTCACAAAAATTCGTGTTTATAGTATGCGGAATTTTATTTGTTAATTTATTAGGAATTTGAAATAGCGCCCCTACAAGTATATCTACACAGGAGCGCTCCCAGTCCAACTCGAAAACAGAACAGTGTTAATAACAGTCAGAAGAGAGACACAGGGAGACAAGTATGCATTTAACGAAAAATAGTATTGAAAATGGCGTGCAGACATGCCTAGGCAACTGTAACGCCTTGTAAGTAAGTAAGTAAAGTCCACCATGGGCCGAAGGCCCGTAGGAGAAGGCGCTCATCCCCTTTTCTTAGCCCTGAGCCGGCAATGGACGATTCCCAAGTAGGCAGTAGTTTGAAATTTGTATCTTCGCTCTAAAAAAATTCCGTTCATACTCGAAGGGGGCAACATGGAAATAATTTTTTTATAACAAGACATGTATACTGATGTTGCAAAAAAAATTCCATCAAAGAAAACTTGCACATTAATTTTTTATAGCACTTTTGGTAAAGGGTGGACCAAAAAAGATAGACCGAAGGTTTTTTCCCCCAATATCTTGGCCAGAAGTAAGAATTTGTAAATAAAGTTTTGCAGGCTTAAAGGCAATTCATATTTACATACAAAGGCCAAATTTCAAAAAAATATTTCAAACAGAAAAAAAGTTATATCACTTTTAGTCAGTCTACCCATTGTTTTTTTACGATCCAAAAGCATAACGCAACAAAAAGTAATACAAAACGATTCTATTAAGTCACATTTTAAATAATTGTTGTCAAATGAACTTGATATTGCTTCACAGCTTGTGCTCAATGTGTCCACCAACCAGTTCCAAACTTTTAAGAGCCTCTTTTTAAAGATCTTGATGGCCTTGTTGATGTGTTCCAGAGGTAAATCTTCAAAAATAAATTCCAATGCAACTATCAATTCCCTTATCGCTTCTGGTTTTGGTTGCAGGTTATGGTAGTTTTTCAGCATAGCTCTCGTCAGTTGATAAAAATTGTGTTGAAGCCAGGAGCTTTGAGGGCCATTGAATTTTCTCAATGAAATCTGAACAATTTGCATTGAGCCGATCTCCTTCCATCAAGGGCATATTTCTTAACTTTCAATTTAACTCAACTTCTCCGTTCTCACGGTTTATCAGAGCAAGCAGAGATTGCAGCTTTAGCACCAAGACTTTGGTCATGAATTGTCTGAAAACACATTTTGTCTGTCATTGACACCATGGGCAATTTAATTTTTTAAAGATATTTCAATTTTATTTTCTAATAAAAATTTATGAATCTGACAGATTCGGTATTTATTTGCCCACTTGATCGTCATCTTGCTAAGTGACTTCGCAGTGATGTGCAGCAACAATGGTACTCTCCTTCTTTTCTAAATAATAATAATAATAATAATAATAATAATAATAATAATAATAAATTTGATAATAATAATTATAATTAACAATAAATTTATATGATAATAATAATAAAATACTACTACTAATAATAATAATAACAAGTTGCATAATAATAATAATCGTGGGGTGCAGTGGGTATGTTCGCTGCCTTGCACCCGGAGGGTTGCAGGTTCGAATAATAATAACAATAATAGTAATAATAATCGATAATTACTCTTCAGAATACTTTTTACAATAGGAACGTGTCTGTTCTGCGATAAAGGAAGTTGTATAATAATAATCGTGGGGCGCGGTAGTTTAGTGGATATGTTCGCTGCCTTGCAGCCGAAGGGTTGCAGGTTCGAATCCACCTCAAGCGGCAAGTCCTTCACTCGCAATTGCTCAATGCTTCAGCATGAAACTCCAATTCAGTCTCTGTGTTGTAGTCGAGAGCACTTCTGAGTAGAAACCTTGAAGGGGAAGTGCTATAAAAAGTGCACATACAAACAAACATATACTAATAATAATAATAATGATTTATGGCAATATCGAGGCTAATTGATAAAATTATTGTGCATAAATATGAATAGCCTTTCAGCCTGTGAAGTTTGATTCACAAATTCATACAATTGGGCAAGAGCCGCAAGATATTAGAAATAAATTTAAGGGGATCTTTTTCGGCACACCCCGTACAAACTTCAAAATATGAATACGACAAGAAACAGAAGACTCTGGGCATTAAAAGTCCATTCATGTAGCCAACCATCGCGATGCGATGCTGGCGACATGACATGACATTGTATGTCATATGATATGAGTGGAATTAAATATCAATGTACCTTCATATTTATTTAATATTCAAACTTGAAAATAATCATTGAGAAATATCCATATATACCTTCAACAATGCATTCATATTTTATTTTGAAAGTAGACTATGTGGCTGCCAATAATTTGATTGCTGATCCACATAACGCTGGATATTTGCTCTCAAATTTCACACAACCAAAGGGTCAAACAAACATTCCCAAAAGGCTAGTAAAAATAATTTTTTGCCATTTTCTGAGAACAGAACAATTGACAAAGTGTGCCAAAAATCCCAATTACCGTTTTGTCTTAAAGAGTTTACAGTGTCAAAAATGGTCCGTTTTGGGAATGCACGTTGGTATTTAAAAGATTTATTACCCTAATATATTACTGTTTGAACTGTGAATGGATGTGATCATTTTTAATAGCCTGTAAGTGAAACATAACTAAGTATTCTTGAGGCAGATTCGAACCTGCAACCCTCCATCTGCAAGGCAACGAACATACCCTCTACACCACCATGTCATGACATTACCTACTTTGTGTACTGTCAATAATTTGACAAGCATATCTTAACCAGATGTTTCCCTCTTTTACCTCTTCTTCCAATGATCTTCACTCTCGACTCCTCACTCACCTAATTGAGCACATACTGAGTTTGACTGGCACTGCTATTTTCAACTGACACAGCATAGAACTATTAGAGTATAATTAGACAATCTTTATTGGCCTCGGTCTTACTACTATTGTACATGCATTCATCTACTCCTGCATAGACTACTGTAACTCACTCCTTATTGCCCAGTCCAGGCTGTGCCTTACTCATCTTCAGTCAGTTTTAAATTCTGCAAACGTCTTTCTGGGTTTGCTGATATCTCTACTAACATGTATGAAGAACTACACCAGCTGGCTCCCTATAAGTTTACACATTCGTTAAAAGATGCTCTTTGTGGTCCAAATCTCAGTTGGATATTGTCCTAAATATTTCCCAGACCTTACATGCAAATCCTTATCTGCTGGTTCAGTTCGTTGCACTCTGCGTTCCAATTGAATTAACTGTCTTGCTTCATGGACTAGGTCTGTTTTAACCCAGCACGTGGCATTTGTTGCTTAGGCCCTTCTGCTTGGAATGACCTTCGTCTTCTATAGGTGAAGTTGATGTCTAGGGTTTCCTCCTCAGTTAGTCATACCCAGAAGATGTTTTCTCTTGCCGAGGGGTTTCTGCACAGAGAGCGCTACTGAATAGCCCATACTGCAACACCCCTTTTTTGACCAGACACAATATGATATGATTTTGTGTTGTTTCCTCATAAAAGCAATTGTCCTAACTAGAATTGGCACAGTCTTCAGAGCTAGCAAAACATGATGATAAGATCACAAGTCGGTCAGTGTAAAAAAGACAGCTTGAGATAGTCCTTGATTTGATTTTATTCTGTACTCTTATATAGAGATTTTTAATGCGCCTCTCACAATGCAACCCAATCAAAGGTGCTTCGAGCCCAAAGGTTCCTCTGGTCGTCCGTTCCGCTCTAGGCCTAGCTATTATAGACTGTCTTGACCCTCTAGTACCACAGTCTTGAACTACCAGAACATCGTTCCTATGTTTCTTTTGACCCTTTGCTGTGGAATAACCTTCCTAAAAAATCTTAAAAAGAAAACCGACATGAACAGTAGTGCTCCCAGATAAGATCCCAGCATGAGCTATAGTGGTGGAAGGTAATTTCACCGCAAAGAGTCAATATTTAGAGGCATATGGAAACGATGCTGTGACAGTCCGAGACTGGTACTAGAGGGTCATGACGGTCTATAGAGTGGAGCGGACAACCAAATGTATCTTAGATAGGCCGCCTGAAAAAAAACATAAAGGTAGCGTGCATATAGACCCAAAAACAAATCTATTAAGACCGGAGACAACGCACGTCGCCAATAAGCAATCCTTGACTAGCACAACTTGCCTGTAATATCGCTCATATACAAAAACCAGCAAGACTACCATCAAAGAATGATCCAAATCAAGTGTAAATTTATACCATAGCAAAATAAACATTTATTATAACTATGCGCTGAATTATGACACTGAGAGAATTTTTCTGAATTAATAATGCGCTTTTTAATGTTGCTGTTGGACATCGCGAAGATGTTTAAAAGTAAACTCAGATTGAAAATTTAGTTAAACAAGTAAGTAAAGCGATCACTTAAACAATAAAACTTTAAAAATTAATTTCTCGGAAATGTGCAACTTTTCTTTGATGGAAAATGACACTTTTGCTGCTCAATAATATGCAAATACGTGTTTAAAATTCCATGATGCCCCGTGAAAGTATGCACGAAAATTCACATTTTTGGTGTTCAGACTACCGCCTAAAGGTCCTGGACACGGGGCTAGTGTTTTCCAGGACTTGCCGTTTACTTCCCAGCTTACGCCGGTACCAAATTATACTGCTTGGTGACAGAGGCACGTGTGCGTGAACAACTTGCCCAAGATCGTTACCCGGAGTCGAACCCGCAACCTCCCGCTCCGTAAGCGGACGCGTTACCGGTCTGCCACCAGGTCGCACAATTCAGATAACGCCTTGTACTCACCTCTTAATTTGTCACAACGGCCATGCGTTAAACTGAAATTGCTACTTAATGGTATTGCCTTCAGTGATAAAATTATGTGTGTAAAGTATAATTATAATATTATTATTGGAAGATTCTGTTTTGGACTCGATATCTGAATTGGCTAGCGTTCTCTTTCGACACCTTTAAAACATGGACAACCGATGTTATGTAAATACGCAACGCGGTAATCGAATATAATTATTTCTACCATCCTGAAATGTTATGCTAACGCACGTTGGGACCAACAGCATAATGCATGGTATGTTAAAGTAATAATCAGGTTAATTATTGAAGCAGTGAATTTAATGAAATGACGAGTGAAATGGTGTACTTACAGCGACCTGTTTAAACACCTTTAAAAAGTTTATATCTGAAGCTATATAAACTGGTTTCGTGGAACGGGAAATGTTCTAAACCCTGTCTATAGTTCAAACTAATTGCTACAAGAGTTTGCTATTGCACTGCTTTGTTTGTTTGCTTGTATTTGCACTTGTTATAGCGCCACTTAAAGCTTACCACTCAGACGCGCTCCCGACTGCTGCGCAGACACTTCATCGGAGTTTCACGCTGCGAGTGAAGGGCTTGTCCAAGGTCCCTACGCGGCGACTTGATGTGGATTCGAACCTGCAACCTTCCAGCTGCAAGGCAACGAACATGCCCACTAGGGCCACTACACCACCAAACCCACTGATTTCATTAATGCGTGATGAGTATTAGCTGAAAAGCATATGATTGAGATGGTTCTTTCCCTAGGTCTAAAATGAATTGTTATTAGGGAGCTACGTAAGTAATTGACTTGAATTAACACATCGAAAGCTCTTGCGATCTCTACATGTTGGGAATTACTTCTGCATCATTAATTCTCATATTCAATGTGTCTTTCTATAAACACTACAAGAACTGCACTTTCGCAAATACTACCTCAATGCAAATCATCTCTCTTATTGAAAACTACCGTTAAATTTAAACGCCCACTCGACGGCACCTCTTGCCACGATGAATATTATGAATGCAAACAATTTGATTGTGGGCTCGGAATCTGATTGATAGTGTGCTTTGAGGCGGTGGCGCATTGGACACGGCACTGGCATGGACAGCAGGGACTCGAGTTCGATTCCCGAAACCCCCTCCCCATGTATAAGATATACGTGCTTTGTAGGCTGCTATTAACGCCCTTGTATTGCAGGCCGTCTGTTCTGTTAGTAGTTAAGATTTGTGATTAATTTTTTTGTCCTCGTGTGAATTGATTCAATTGCATAGCTGTACACCGTAAATGGTTACGATCTGTTAACCGGATTGTTCAGTAAAGTAACTTTTATTTTTAGATACCTTTAAAACACATTGCACCGATTCTATATTAAAATGAGACGCGGCACGTACGTAAGTTTTCCACACACCGTGCCACGTGCAAGCGTTCAATGGGACTTACAATATGAACCGTTGTCAGCGGAGAAATAAATAACTAGTGATAGATGTCGAT
Organism: Lumbricus terrestris; assembly: GCA_949752735.1. Taxonomy (NCBI): domain Eukaryota; kingdom Metazoa; phylum Annelida; class Clitellata; order Crassiclitellata; family Lumbricidae; genus Lumbricus; species Lumbricus terrestris. Next base: position 42,580,722 of record OX457048.1, read on the forward strand.
TAAAATAATGGGACGTTGAGTGAATGATAATTATAGCGTATTGCTTGGAAACCTTTAAAACGATGAAAACCTACGTAATATACATGCTTCATGTAAATGTTGGTAAAATTATTTGATATTAAACTTGATAAGCTTAGTTATTCGCTGCATGGTTTCAAGTCTCTGGTGAAACGCCCATTAACTTACTTATTGCCCAAGCCTAACGACAGATTATTTGCGACGATGAATAAGCAATTGACTAAAAGTTGGACCTCAGAAGCTGCTTCTAACTCTCTTAAAAATTGAAAACTCTTTCGCAAATCCTAACCTCATTCCTCTCGTCGTTTCAACATTCCAAGCATCATCGACTATGGAGACGCCATAGAGGCCATCAATATACACTGCACTAGACTACAACGACTATCCGGAACAGTTTTCACACAATCAGATTTTCAAGTCGCACCGCAGTGCTACAACTTGACCCTTTCAGTAACTGCACATAAACCAGGATTTCTTGGGCGGACCAGATTCTTCAGAGGTCTCGATTTTCAACCGCACTCCGACGAGGTGAGCTCATAATACAGTCAGTACCGGAAACTTGGGTGAGGAGGGATCGCGGGAGGCGTTGGTGGAGGTGCCAGGCCAGACGAGAGAGGGGCGTGGAGCGTAAAATGAATCACTGTACAGGCAGCTGAGGTTTGTGGCAAGAACTAGCGTTTGTCTAACCCGCTAGCTATGCACAACGGGGGTTGAAACTTAACTGCGTTCATAATTATATAGCCAGGGGGAGGGTTGATAGATCAGCCTCATGGACACGCCCTCTACACTGTCCGACCTTTAACCTTTGAACTTACCAAATAGCGAGCACCGATAAATTCGAAGTAGCCTGGATAGAATTGTATACGGCCGATACCAGTGACTAACGTATGCAGGCAGGCCGAGAGATGTAAGATAGGATAACACTGCATCAAGTGGAGTAAGATCAAAACACGTTGTTGGGTTCAGGAATATTTCACACGCACACATGAATCACAGGTGTTAACGATTATGCTGGTGTTAACGTCAGCAGACACACTTTCACCGTTGCAAATTTTACCAAATAAGGCTGAGAAAAAACCGGACTTAGACATTATGTTTAAGGTGCTTCTTTACAAACTGATTGGTGCATTGAGGTCGGAAACTTTGTTTCGTGCCGGACCGCGTGCGATTGTTTGTGCAACCTGAAACATGTAAACAGGCTTTCTCGCCTCTGCCTGTTTACCTGCGTGCCTACTCACGCGACTACCTCTTGGTCTGCCCTGCAAGCCATTCTGCCTGCCTGCCTCGTGGCTTCGGTACGATGTTGCATTCCTATGGGATGAAGAAGTTGCTAGAAATGTTTACGGGTGTTTGTTTGGGCGCATTCTCTAAGCTTCTGAAACTCTCATATGCATACCAGAGGAGTCACTGGGTGAAGGATGTGTACGTTGACCTATGGGTGATCCGTTGGGAGTGTAGGACATTTCCCCCCCTGGACATTTCCCCCCCCCGGACAATTCCCCCCTGGACATTTCCCCCCCTGGACGTTTCCCCCCTGATTTCGACTAGGACATTTCCCCCCCGGACATTTCCCCCCTTCTGTGCATACCACCTCAAATGACCATACAAGTCCTACCCGGAATTCTAGACCTACGCCTAGGCCCGTATAATTAAATCTGAAACTTTTACAACGATTCCTTTGAAGTAAATGCTAAGGAATCCACTTAAATAGCTATGCGTTTAAAACGCACAAACATATTACTTAAATGGAAGCTGGATTGATGAAAATATTATTGCTTAAATTGGAGCTGGATTGATGAAAATATTCTGGTTTAAATTGGAGCTGGATTTATGAAAATATTCTTGCTTAAATTGAAGCTGGATTGATGAAAATATTCTGGTCTAAATTTTAGCTGGATTTATGAAAATATTCTTGCTTAAATTGAAGCTGGATTGATGAAAATATTCTGGTCTAAATTGGAGCTGGATTGATGAAAATATTCTTGCTTAAATGGAAGCTGGATTGATGAAAATATTCTGGCTTAAATTGGAGCTGGATTGATGAAAATATTCTTGCTTAAATTGGAACTGGATTGATGAAAATATTCTTGCTTAAATTGAAGCTGGATTGATGAAAATATTCTGGTCTAAATTGGAGCTGGATTTATGAAAATATTCTTGCTTAAATTGAAGCTGGATTGATGAAAATATTCTGGTCTAAATTGGAGCTGGATTGATGAAAATATTCTTGCTTAAATGGAAGCTGGATTGATGAAAATATTCTGGCTTAAATTGGAGCTGGATTGATGAAAATATTCTTGCTTAAATTGGAACTGGATTGATGAAAATATTCTTGCTTAAATTGAAGCTGGATTGATGAAAATATTCTGGTCTAAATTGGAGCTGGATTGATGAAAATATTCTTGCTTAAATGGAAGCTGGATTGATGAAAATATTCTGGCTTAAATTGGAGCTGGATTGATGAAAATATTCTTGCTTAAATGGAAGCTGGATTGATGAAAATATTCTGGCTTAAATTGTTGAAGACGACAAAAGCAATGGTTTCCGCATACGGGGGGGGGGGGGGGGGGGGAAATGTCCTAGGGTAGGGGGGAAACGTCCAGGGGGGAAATGTCCGGGGGGGAAATGTCCGGGGGGGGAGATGTCCAGGGGGGGAAATGTCCGTTCCCCATCCGTTGGTGACGTCATTGGTGTCTTTAGTGACCTCCTGGTGACCTCTCGGCGAGTTGTTGTTGTTTGCAGTGGAAATTGTTTGTGACATTTAGAACTTTAAGTGAACATGTATCCGTTGAGTTTATAGACGTGTGAATGGTGACTGAAAGTAGTAGGAGGATGGATGAATAGACAGATGGATGGATGGATGAATGGATGGATGATAAATGGATGGATGGATGGAGGGGAGGGATGGATGGATGGATGGAGGAATGGATGGATGATAAATGGATGGATGGAGGGAGGGAGGGACGGATGGATGGATGAATGGATGGATGGATGGACGGATGGATAAATGGATGAATGGAGGATGGATGGATTAAGGAATGAATGGATGGAGGAAAAGAGGGATGCAAGGAGGGAATGAGGAATGAGTGAGGAATGGCGAGAGGAGGGATGGAAGAGGAGTGTGTGAGGATGAACGGATGGGTGTGTGTAGGAATGGATGGATGAATGTGTTAGCACCACATACATGCATGGATAGAGCTAGGCTAGCAGGCACTAATAAACACACACACACACAATATCACACGCACATACATAAATGTTTACGCACACATACATTGTACGCACACAGACACTTCGACAACAGAGATGTGTCTTGATAATTTACTGCTGTCACAGTTTATTTTAAAATGTATGAGCCCTTGTCAAATGTAAATAATGATTAATCAGTTTCTTAATTACTTTTTTTACTAGCTAACTCACTTACATGCCCAGGGGCAGATCCAGAGGGCAATCCAGCCATCTCCCACATAAAAAAATTCGTTATTTCTGACCAGCTATTCTGGCTGGGAAAGTTGACGTGCCCCCTTCCATGAGTAGCGACCAAGACGAAAAATTTTCCTCTGTCCCAAGACCGACAATTTTGGACCCCTATTCGAAAATTTCTGTATCCGCCCTTTTAGGCTACGTGTACATAGAAAAGCCGATAGGTTGACGAACGAAAGAAACGAACGAACGAACACAAAAACGGATGGATGAACAAGCAAGATGGCTATGTCAGAGCGCTGTTGAAGTTACAAGAAAGCATGTCCTTCACCTCTGTAACCCTGTTTAAAAACTAGTACCAGCTGTGAGATCACTGAACCGAGCACCTGCCGTACAACATTCACAACAGCGGTAACACATTCAGCAAAAAATCGTTTTTAGTCACCGCCCATTGCGAGTCGCAATGAACCACATGTGTATAATAATTGTATATAACACCAAGAGGCGACCCATCACGGTCAGCCCTCAGGCTGTAATAATAGTTGCACTCGAACAATGGACACAGTCACACAAAGTTACTCTTTGTAGTTCCATTATCCCCTCCCCGCACCCCATCGCTGCTGCGCTAGAGAGTTTTTCGGATTCTTCGGTAGCTGTGGAATTTGCCGTCCAATTAGTTATTGAGTTCGTAGAGGGACTCTGAGGGAGTATAGTTAGGTGGTGGTATTTGCAGTTTAACGTCACTGTGTGGTGACAAAGACCATTAGCGACGCCCTCCTCCTTTATCCAGGCTTGGGACTGGCACTGGCAGAGTGCAACCAGTGGCGGAGTTTATAGTTATGGCATTGGTAACATTCTGGCACTAAGAGCGCACGGACGATACCCTCCCAAATGTCCACCCAACCTTCCATTCGGTATATGGCGAGGGTTAATTCTGTAATTGAACGTGATGAACGCCGTGCAAGTTTAAGTTAGCAAGTTAGCAGTTTAACCCTCTACCGATCGATGGTATAGGACTATCCATACCAGTTTCTACACTTCGGTCAGAATAGGTTCTTGTATAAGAACTTGTGATCAACCGTCATACAATGTGTTGCAATCATACTACATGTAGGCCTATATGGCGTCAGTTTTATATTAAACGAAGATAATTTTTTATAGTTCGTTCCATAAGACATAAGTTATTTGGACATCGTTCCACTTCCACTGGATGTTCGATTCTCTAGTTTATAGACGTGGCTAGTTAGAACCTAATAAATGACACACGTTTTATTCTTATTTGTATAAATCATTTGTATGGTTAGAAAAGGTGTTCAAGTAATTACGATTTTTCTGCTCTGAATATATATCTACCGATGATTTTGGTGCTTATTAAAAATGTCCTGCGATTGATTCTTGTCTATATACTCTTATTCATAGGATATTAAAGCAGGGTCATTTAAAGGTCATCGTATAATAGGTCCCATAGATAGGCTCTCTCCCAATCGTAGGCCTCAAAGGTCAACTGGGCGTTAGGGCTAAACATGTTCACATTATCTCTTGACATCTTGTCAAGTTAACTCATTTTCAAATATTGTGATTCATGAGTGCCTAACTCGGGAACTGACATTAACGAACGTTTCATGTGATTGTGCTAATGTAAAGAGCGACAAGGTTAACGAAATGTAACACCGCTAAACTTAAAATGTTTCAATGAAACTTTTAAGGTTATTCACTTTGTATTTATTTTAAAATTTATTTAAAACTTATTTGTATTAATTTTTCTATTTTGGACAATAATTAATAAATTAATTTTTTTCAATAACCTATTTTTATCTTTCGTAACCCGTATATGAAGTTCATAAGTCATAGGAGCAGTGCTGTAGTATGCCAAAGCAAATTTCTGTCCAGGGTAAAAGCCTCTGTTGTCAGAGGCCCTAGGCCCTGGTCAAATCTGGATACATCCATCCAGGAACAGTGCCTAATAGGTTAATAGGCTCCGTAATATATATATATATATATATATATATATATATATATATATATTCGTTTAATCAGAAATCAGGTTGACAAGCCGCAACATAGTTACAAGATGAACAGAAAAATAGTTAAATATGAAAAATAAAATAATAAAATGATAAAAATAAAATGTTTGTACATTGTTCAAGAGTTGCATTATTTGTTAATTTTAAACTAATGAACGTAATGAACTTCTTTGTCTTTCTTTGCCCCTTTTCCGCAAGCGTTTATAAACCATTCTCTTTGATTGTGATTTGGTGTCCAGTCGGGAGCGCCTCTGAGGGGCATCTCTCGAAATAGCGCTATATAAATTTGCGATGGCGATTACGATTAATGTGAATTATTAGTTAAATTGTGACCTTTTTCTTTTTCTTTTAATAATAGTTAAATTGTGACTGCTCTGTTTTCTTCGTCTTCTTTTATTTATAGCGGAACATAAATTCTTAGTAAAGGTGTTTTTTTGTGTGCGACTCGGTGGCCTATCGGTAACGCGCTTGCTCACGGAGCGTGCGGTTGAGGGTTCCACTCCGGGTAACGACCTTGGGCAAATTGTTTACGCACCCGTGCCTCTGTCATGACCAAGCGGTGTAATTTGGTATACGGTAGCAATATCATATACATGTAGATAATAGACACAGACAAACGTACTGGCGAATACATGCATGGATGCAAGCATACCAATGCATACATTCACAAATACTGGTGCATGCATTAATACGTATACAAACAATACATACACGAACATATATACACCAGTTGGGCTGGTACATACATGCATACATAGAAAATAGAAAATAGACCAGTGGAGCTTTAATTAGAAATTGGGTAATCGTTAAAACTCTGACACAGAGAGCACAAGGACGCTGGATCGCTTACCGCTACCCATAGTTGTAAAAAACGTTTTTTTCGTTTTTTATTCTCTTCCAAAAAACGTCGTTTTTTTCGTTTTTTATTTTTCCCATCGTTTTTTATCGTTTTTTATTTTTTCTTTGACTTTATTTATTCATTTACTTTCTGTTTTTATTTTCCTTAATTTTTATTTTTTCTGATATTCCATATGTTTTTCGCCAATACTCTCAAGGATTCAGCTAGCTAAAGTCATTATTTCATCGTTTAACATCATCATTTAAGAGATAGCCTGCGTGTAGTAGGTTCCTAATCAATCTTTTCAAGGTTAAAATGCGGTTTTAGATGTAGCAAAGTCAAATTATTTACCGTTTCCGTTTTTTATCGTTTTTTTGTCGTTTTTTATTTTTTCGAAAAAAACGACGTTTTTTACCGTTTTTTATTCCGCTTCCATCGTTTTTTACATCTATGCCGCTACCCTCCCAATGGTCCACTCAACCTTCCATTCGGTAGATGGCTTGAGTAGATTGTGTAGCCGACAGTTTAGTTCGATTCCAGTTATATATATATATATATATATATATATATATATATATATATATATATATATATATATATGACCATCCGTCATGTAATGAATTGACAACAGTTACTGGCTCGCTTGGCTACACCGGTAAGGCCGCGCGTCTGCACGCAATTCACTCTGTGAAAGAACGTGCGGACCGCGGTTCGATTCCCGAAGGTGGCTGTTTCAGAGATTCAAAATCTCGGGCTAGCACGGCCCGTCCACGGGGACCTACATGTAAATGGCGTGGCGACACTAATCATCTTCGAAATGGCAGTGTCGTTAAACATGTAACACACACTGTAATAAACTGTAATCATACTACATTGTGCTATAGTTCCGTAATCGTAATCGTAATTGTAATCCCCAAATCTCTAAAGCGCCATTCGAAGGCCAAGCGAGGGGCACCAGCTTATTCACGAGCGCTGTAAATGTTATTTAGACGTCGCTCAACTGTCCGCTTGGTTAGTGTAATGGTTAGAGCGTTGGTCAGACAGTCGAAAGGTCGCGGGTTCAAATCCCTGACAGGGCAGACAGTTTGAGCTAATCTGCTCCACCTGCAGTGCTCCTGCAGTCAATTCAGCTGCAATTCATTAATTCATTGATTAATTCCTTCATTAATTCCTTCATTCCTTCATTCATTCATTCATTCATTCATTGATTAATTCCTTCATTAATTCCTTCATTAATTCCTTCATTCCTTCATTCATTCATTCATTCATTCAGTCAGTCATTCATTCATTCATTCATTCATTCATTCATTCATTCATTCATTCATTCATTCATTCATTCATTCATTCATTCATTCATTCATTCATTCATTCATTCATTCATTCATTCATCCATTCATTGATTAATTCCTTCATTAATTCCTTCATTCCTTCATTCATTCATTCATTCATTCATTCATTGATTAATTCCTTCATTAATTCCTTCATTAATTCCTTCATTCCTTCATTCATTCATTCATTCATTCATTCAGTCATTCATTCATTCATTCATTCATTCATTCATTCATTCATTCATTCATTAATTCCTTCATTCAGTCATTCATTCATTCATTCATTCATTCATTCATTCATTCATTCATTCATTCATTCATTCATTCATTCATTCAGCAACAATGACTACATTGATCGTACACCATCTGTGGGAAGATGCGACGGTGAGGGAGAGGACTGGACCACCGAAGTCGTCGTATGCCGAGGCTAAGAATATAAAGATGCTTATAGTTCATACTTATGCATGCTACTCTCATGGATGCCTTGAGAGGTAATCAATTTTAGCGAAGATTGAACAACACCTGAAGCGTCGATTGGAAATTAATTTTTGAAACACGCTGCTCAATTATAATGCCTTAGTAAAATACCTAGAACCCGAGTCCAGTATTTACGTTTCCTACTTTTATTTGTAGATCATTTACATACTTAGAAAATGTGTTTAAGTATTAAAGATTTTCTTCTACTCTAATTATAGATGTCAATGATCGCAGGACAAGATACGAGAGGCCAGGTTGAGATGGTATACGGTCATGTGATGAGAAGAGAGGAAGACAGCTGCCTTAAGAGAATCATGAAGGCGGATGTCTATAATGGACGACGCAGTCGGGAACGACAAAAAAATAAGAGATGGGAGGATGCGATACGGGAGGACATGAAACATCTCAAACTGAAAAATGAAGACACCAAAGACAGAGGAAAGTGGAAGAGGAGGATCCGAGAGGCTGGACCTTCCGTAGAGAGGGATTAATTCAAGCCTGAAGGAAAAGGAAAAAAAGATGAAAAAAGATGATTGCAGTGCTTAGAAAAGTTTTCAGTGATTGTTTGTATGCATGTGCACTTGTTATGGCGCTCCTTCAGGGTTACTTCTCAGAAGCGCTCCCGACTACAGCGTGGACACTGAATCGGACTTTGACGCCGAAGCGCTGAGTAATTGCGAGTGAATGACTTGCCCAAGGTCACTACACGGCGGCTTGAGGTGGAATCGAACCTGCAACCATCCACCTACAAGGCAGCGAACGTATACCCACTACACCACCGCGCCCCACGATTGTTCTTTGTCTAGAGACAAAAAGTAAACTTATACACATAAGTTTATTAAAGCAAGGTTATTTGAAGGTCGTCGTAGGCCCTAAATATAGGCACTCTTGCATTCATAGGCCCCAACAGCCTACTAGGCTTTAGAGCTAAGCATATTCACATTACTTCTTGACGTCATGTCAATCACGTATACTCATATTTAAAATAATATTATGATTCGTGAGCGCTACATGTAAATGCTGAAATGACAGTTTAGGACAATTATTGTGATTTTGCTAACGCAAAAAGCGGCAAACTTACATGACAGCTTTACTTAAACTGCTTCAGTGCTAAATTTGAAGGTTATTAACTTTGTATTTCGTTTTTATATTTTGAGGCAATTAATGAATTTAATTTGCAGACCCTAGACATACATGTAGCACCTATATTAGCAGTAATTGCAGTTTAACGTCACTGTGTGATACTAAAGATCATTAGCGACGCCCTCCACCTTTATCCAGGCTTGGGACGGGCACCGGCAAAGCGCAACCAGTTGCGGAGTTTGCATCAGTACGTTTAGTGTGCTGGATAAGACGGTCCTATTATTAACTTTGGTAGACAATGTTAAAATACCTGCGCTTTATTCTTTCAGTATTTATAAAATACTATCAATTTATAGAAAAGGTGTTTAAAGGATTAACCTTCCTCTTCTGCAGAGCATGGGTAACTATTATTATTTAATGCTTTTCCAAGTGATACAGAATGATGATGAGTTTGATGGTTTCAGAATTTTAGTCGCTGGCGCAATAGAAGCTACTATTTATTGCGACGTTGTATTAATCATTATGGTATAGATACATTTGTATGAGTCATTCTGGTAATAGATCAATTTAGATTACAATGGAACGGGTATACATATATATATATATAAATATATATATATATATATATATATACATTCTATAGCTTGGTCTCATTATTGTTATTTTGGTGAAGATAGTCTAGCATAGGGTATACGCATAGTTAGCTACTCCGGTATGCGAGAGCGGCATACGACAATAGCAGTATAATATGATATGATAGGAAAGGTTTTGGAATGAATTAGGTGAGGATAGTAATTGAAACGATTATGATAGGATGGGTTATGTTATAGGATAGGACAGGATAGGCATGATTAAATAAGACAGAGAATAGGAAGGAATGGGATTAGACGTGATGGGATAAGACAGGACAAGATAATGAAGTGTAGGAACAGATTGGATGACATGTGAAATGATACGATATATTATAATTGGATAGGATTGGATAGAATGTGATGGGATGATGGTGGTGATGATGATGATGATGATGATGATGATGATGATGATGATGATGATGATGATGACGACGACGATGATGATGATGATGACGACGATGACGACGATGACGATGAAGAAGATGATGATGATGATGATGATGATGATGATGATGATGATGATGATGATGATGATGATGATGGTTCTCTGCCCGAATGCAGGTTTTCGTTAGCTTTACGCCCCTGGGGATGAGATGAGTGAGGTGGTTTCCCGTTGCCTTCCCCACAGACAATGATGGGTAAGCAACTTGCCCAAGGTCGCTGCGCCCCTGCGTCTCACACGTGCTAGCCCGAAATGATCTAAATCTCTTAATGTCAACTCCCAGCCCGGGGCTTGAACCGCAGTCCGTTGCAACCAACAGACGTATGCCGCTCTCGCTTACCGGTGTAGCTAACTAGGCCAGTGACGATAAAGATCATTAGAGACGCCCTCCACCCTTATGATGGATGGATGGATGTATGGATGTATGTATGGACGGATGGATGGATGGATGGATGGATGGATGGATGGATGGATGGATGGATGGATGGATGGATGGATGGATGGATGGATGGATGGATGGATATAGATTTGACTAGGGTTTATGACAACCGAGGCCATTTCCCTTGGTTGACATTATACAGCTCAAATCTTGAGAAAATATTCGTTTAAATGATATGTAGGAGTGCTAGAATTTGACTGAATAATACACGATTACTTGAGTTGTTAAATCCTGGCTGCTTCATTCACTTATTTGCAGCAAATCATGATTAAAGCGGGTGTTCTAGAAGCCGGTTTTTGGCTCTGCCGTTAATGCATTCGCCAACGTTGCTTCCTTTACATTATATACGTATACTGATTATGAGTTAAAAGAGGTTTCTAAAATAATGCACTTCTTAGTTGATCAATGGCGGAGTAAATGAAAGTAAAGGAGGGGTTCTAGTCTGTCATAGGATATATAGGAGCATACCCAGTTAAGATTATGCTTCGTCTATATACTCTTATTCATAGGATATTAAAGCAGGGTCATAGTCGTAGGCCCTATGGCATTCGTAGGCAACAAAGGCCAACTTGGCTTGAGGGGCAAACACAATCACATTATTTCTTGACATCATTTTAAAAATTGTGATTTGCGAGCGCTTAATGCGGGAAATGACGTTAAAGAACGTTTCATGTGATTGTGCAAATGTAAAGAGCGACAAGGTTAACGCAATGTAACACAGCTTAACTTAAAATGTTTCAGTGAAACTTTTAAGGTTATTCACTTTGTATTTAATTTTTCAATTTTGGTCAATTAATGAATTTATTTTTTCAATAACTAATTTTGTAACTTTCGTGACCCGTAGCCTATACAAAGTTCGTATATGTCGTGGGAACAGTGCCAAACTATTGACTGATATTCGTTTAATTTAAATTCAGAAATTCCTCGTGACACAGCACCCGGTTACGTTTAAAAAAATGTAAAATAAAACACAGAAATAATAATAAAGTATAGTAATAATAAAATTTTAAAAATGAAGTAGCGGCAGTCATAAAACAGGCGCCAATCTGTCTGGTTGTTAATGTTAAATGCTAGAGGAAAAGGTTTCTATAGTAACCATTATGTCCAGCTAAAGATGTACTCGGAAGGATAAATACCGATGTTATACTCCTGCCGAGATGATCGTAGTAAAAGGTGATGAATGTAGTAACATGCGCATTGACTAGCCCAATGCTGCAGACTTACAGTGAAACTCTTGGATGACGCGATTGACGAGGTTGTTCATTGTAAACACACAAGTTTACAATCTCTTTTATTGTGATTTGGTGTCAGGTCGGGAGCGCCTCTGGTGAGCTTCTCTCAAAGCACCGCTATGTAAATTTACGATAGCGATTACGATTAATGTGCCTAGTGGATGAAATTTAATGACTCCTCTGTTTTATAATAGTTTTTTTGAAGTATAATACAAACACCTATTTCGTCTTCTCTTATTTATAACGCAATATAAATTCTTAGTAAAGGTTTTCATCCTCTCCAACGAGCAGTTAATTATTTTCATAATGTTTTTTTGCACTCGAAGCGAATACCGAATGACGACGATGACTTTGACTGGTTTTAGACTTTTAGTCACTATATGTATGTATGCGCACTTGTTATAGCGCCCCTTCAAGCTCTCTACTCAGAAGCGCTCCCGACTACAGAGCGGACACTGCATCGGAGTTTCACGCCAAAGCGCTGAGCAATTGCGAGTGAAGGATTTGCCCAAGGTCCCTACGCGGCGACGTGAGGTGGATTCGAACCTCGAACCTTCCGACTTCAAGGCAGCGACGCCACCACTAAACCACCGCGCCCCACTATAGTCATTGGTGAAATAAAAGTAGCTATTCATTGCGACGTTGTCTTAGTAATCATTATGGTAGAGGCGTTTTAATGAGTCATATTCGGCAATAGATCAAAATTAAATTAGATTAGTACTATTATTTTGGCGAGGATAGGCAACGATGATAATAATGAAATGATAGAAGAGAATTTAGATTGTAATTGAAATGATTGTGTTAGGATGCGTTATGATGAGATGGGACGGGATAGGATATAATTGTGGGGCGCGGTGGTGTAGTGGTGGCGTCTTTGCCAGAAGGTTCGAATCCACCTCAAGTCGCCGCGTCTCTGAGTAGCAAGCTTGACGGGACGCTATAACAAGTGCACATACAAACAAACAAACAAAATATGAGATAGGAAAGGATAGAATAGGAAAGAATAAGATAATATGGAAATTGGGCCGGTTCTTCACTCGTAATTGCTCAGCGCTTCGGCGTGAAACTCCAACTTAGTGTTCGCGTTGTAGTCGGGAGCGCCTCTGAGTAGCATCTTGAAGTGTGCATGTGCGTAAAGTGATCTCTTGCTGATGCTGGTTTGCGTGACATGGAACCAATGGGTTGACTGGATATAAAGCAACATTAAATGTTTTGATGACTTTATATATAAGTTTTAAGATTCCGATTTAGAGGTTTCCAATATTGGATGGATCCAATTTGACTAGGGTGAAGGACAACAGAGGCCGTTACCCTGGACAGAAATTTGCTCGGCTTATTACAGCAATTAAGAGCTTAACTGTGTCCAATATTAGAAGTATTGAAGATTATATGTATTGTTATACTAAAACGATCTAAAGGTGTCCAAAACAACACTAGGTCCTACATGAGAAGCTAAATAAATCGATTAAATGTCAAATTCTCGTTTCACAGGCTGTAGATGCATGAGGGCGGTTTTGTTGCTGCTGTTCTTCGCATCATCATCGTTATCATCATCATCATCATCATCATCATCATCATCATCATCATCATCATCATCATCATCATCATCATCATCATCATCATCATCGTCATCGTCATCGTCATCGTCATCGTCATCGTCATCGTCATCGTCATCGTCATCGTCATCGTCATCGTCATCGTCATCGTCATCGTCATCGTCATCGTCATCGTCATCGTCATCGTCATCGTCATCGTCATCGTCATCGTCATCGTCATCGTCATCGTCATCGTCATCGTCATCGTCATCGTCATCGTCATCGTCATCGTCATCGTCATCGTCATCGTCATCGTCATCGTCATCGTCATCGTCATCGTCATCATCATCATCATCATCATCATCATCATCATCATCATCATCATCATCATCATCATCATCATCATCGTCATCGTCATCGTCGTCGTCGTCGTCATGGTCTTCATCATCATCATCATCATCATCATCATCATCATCATCATCATCATCATCATCATCATCATCATCATCATCATCATCATCATCATCATCATCATCATCATCATCATCAGGAAAGTGGAGGAGCTTAGGGAGAACATGGAAGAGCAGGTGGCAGAAGTGGGTCGGATGAAGTGAAAGTGGAGGTGGGAGAGTTGTCGGGAAATGATAAAAAGAGGGAAGGGGACTACTAGAAGGACGAGAGAATGGCGTTCAATAGAAAGAGGAGGAAGAGGAGGAGGCGGAAAAGAAAAAGAGAGAATCAGGGAAGGAAGGTGATAACAAGAAAGAGTACGTACATGTGTACTAGGAGGCGAATGGGGATGAAGAAGAAAAGGAGGAAAAGAAAAAATATAAAAAACAAGACGTAAGGGTGCATGTGGAGATATAGAATGTGGTTGAGAAAGAAGATGGGAGGAGGTGGAGGAGGACGAAGAGGGAAGAACAAGCCGTTGATTTTATGTGTAATGGACTCTGCACTTATTTTGCAAGATATTTACGTGTAGTAAGTAAAATCCGTGGAAACTAAAACCGATATTATAAAAAAGCCACTTTAGAGCGCCCAATAAATTGCCTGAATTGGATAAGTCGCTCCCTCCGTCCCTCCGTCCGCCCCTCTCCCTCACTCCATCGCTCCCTCGCTCCCTCCCTCTCGCCCTCCCTACTCGATAAACTTCTTGGAAACGCACCTAAACTTCTATTAATTTTCTTAGTGGTTGCTTGGTGGTTTAATGGATGGAGTTCCTGAATTACAACTGAGAATTTAGACAGTGTGAAGAATTTGAAATTCTAAATGTCTTCATGTACTTATTAGCAGCTTATAGTCCTTAGAGCGGGTGTCTTAGAGCCAGTATTTTACTGAGGGTTAAATATTTTCATGTTTCTTATCCCACATTACTTATAACTAGCGACTATCAGTTAAAAGAGGCACATAAAAGATGCACTTCTTAGTTGATAAGTCGAGTGGTAAAATAAAGTAATGGGGTGGGGGTGATAGACTGTCAAAAGAGAGGTAAATAAATAGGTCTACTTTTCATTATAGGATTATACAGGGTGGCCCAGCATAAATGTCCCGACTTTGCACAAATAGGAAGAGGTGGGGGAAATGGAAGCAGTGGGAAGTGGAGGAGGTGAGAGAGAAGATGGAGGAGGAGGAGGAGGAAGATGAGGAAGTGGTCGGATCGTAAGGAGGAAGGGAAAGCGGAGGAGGGAGAGTTGTTGGGAATAGATATACAGAGGGAAGGGGACGACTAGAAGGAGGCGGAAATGGAGGAGAAAAAGGGAGAATCAGGGAAGGAGGGTGATAACAAGAAAGAGTATATGTGTAATGGGGAGTAAGAAGAAAAGGAGGGAAAGGAATAGATATAAAGCTAGATTTAAGAGGTTGGAGAAATAGAATGTGGTTGAGAAATATGAGGGGAGGATGTGGAGGAGGGAAGAAAAAACCGACATGTCTAATAGATTTTGCACTTATTTGACAAGACGATTACGTATAGTAAGTAAATTCTGTGGAAACTAAACACGACATTAAAAACATCCACTTTAGGGCGCCCAATAAATTGACATCCTTCCCGCCCTCTCTATGTCTCTCTCTATGTCTCTGTCTGTCTGTCTATGTCTGTTTGTCTGTCTGTCAGTCTCTCTCCTGCATTTGATAACAGAATCCATTAATGCGTTTATCAAGACAATAGATATCATCCATCTTCGACAAACTGCTTAAAAACGCACCTAAACTTCTATTAATTTTCTTAGTGGCTGGTTGATGACTTAATGGATGGAGTTCTTGAATTACAACCGAGAAGACAGCAAGAGTGGATCACGTCAAAATTTGGATGGTTTCACGTACTCATTAGCAGCCTGTTGTGCTTTAAAGCGGGTGTCTTAGAGCTGTATTCTACTACGGGCAAATTATTCATATTCGGAACTTCCTCCACATTACTTATAACAAATGACTATGAGATAAAAGAGGTGTATATAAATAATGCACTTCCTAGTTGATAAGTCGAGCGGTAAATGAAAGTGCTGCGGGTGCTGGACTGTCAAAGGAGAGGTCAATCAAATGTTGTGCTCTTACTTATAGGGTTATTTAAACAGGACCATTTTAAAGGTCGTCGGAGGCCCTATACGCAGCATTCGCATTATATCTTGACATCATGTCGTTCACGTAAACTCGTTTCGAAATTGTGATTCACGAGCGCCTACTGCGGGTATTGACATTAAAGAACGTTTCTTGCGATTCATTCATTCATTATTAGCATTTATATAGCGCCCCTTCAAGAAACTACTCAGAGGCGCTCCCAGCCCAGCCACGGCAAAAGAAAAAAGATTTAAGGGACTTAAGGAATAAGGATTGACTAGTCAGGTGGAGGAGATGGAGGTTAGGGGGGAGGTCATTCCATATTGACGGCCCCACAACCGAGAAGGCTCGACACTGTCTGGTAGCCAAGCGAGTCCGTGGAACAAGCAGTTGTCCCTTCGCAGCAGAGCGAAGGGCCCGACGCGCTTCAATGTCAGAGACTGGGCGACAAAGAATGCGCAGGTAGGATGGAGCGCAACCAAGGATACAACGTGAGACCAGGGCAGCAATTCGATAATGGATGCGTTGGGCTATTGGCAACCAATGCAGCACATCACGCATGTAGGTAGAAACAGATGAAAATTTAGGGATTCGTCCAATGAGCCGGGCAGCAGAGCGCAGAACCCGATCTAACCGACCCAGAACCCCAAGGGGGAGGCCAACAAGAATTGAGCAACAATGGTCGATTCGACTAGTTACGAAGGCATGAACAAGAACTACCAGCGCATCATGAGAGAGAGAGCGTGCAATCACTCGAAGTTGACGAAGCTGGTAGTAACAGCTTCGAGCAACAAGATTGACATGCTGGCTGAGACTGAGTTCACAGTCAAGGGTAACACCCAGGTCACGAACCGTGGAAGAGAAACTAATGTCAGGAAAGATTTGGGCTAGCAGAGGCAAATCAATCTTCTCAAGTTGCCGACGGCCACCCAGCCAAATGAATTGAGTCTTACTGGGATTTAGGAGAAGCCGATTTGACGCCATCCAAGAGGAAAGGACGTCAACAGTCAGACACATTAGGCGCACAGTGCTAACTGAATCCAATGGGTTAGAATGTATGTAGGCTTGAGTGTCATCAGCAAAGATTTGGTGGAGGAGACCCCGGGACTCAAGTAGAGGACAAAGATCAGCCGTGTAGAGAAGGTATAATAAGGGGCCAAGTACAGAGCCCTGAGGAACACCAAGAGGAGCAGGAACCCAGGGGGACCTAGAGGATCCAACAACCACACAGTTTGAGCGGTCAGAGAGGAAGGAACGCAACCATTCTAGAGGCTGTCCAACCAACCCAAAGGATGTAGAAAGACGTTCCAGGAGGATGGAGTGGTCCACAGAATCAAATGCAGAAGAAACATCAAAAAGAGCCAAGAGCGTAACCTGACCATGGTCCATAGCGGAGTACAGGTCAGAAAGAAGTTGGAGCAAAAGGGTCTCTGTGGAGTGGTTCCTCCGGAAACCAGACTGCTGAGAAGGGATCAGTTCATTAACATCTAAATATGCAATCAACTGGTTAGCAACAATGCGCTCTAGAAGTTTAGAGAGAAAAGTTACATTTGCAATTGGACGATAGTTAACAGGATCGCTAACATCTAAACCATCTCGCTTCAATACAGGCAGAAGAATTGATCGTTTCTGTGAAGCAGGTAAACATGCCTCACTGATGGATCGGTTGCATAGGATCGTGAGGAAAGGCAGGAAATCATCAATCAGTTCCTGCACAAGGAATGTAGGTGCAGGATCAAGCTCGCACGTCTTAGGAGCCGAGGCAAGAAT
The DNA here is from genome assembly GCA_949752735.1 of Lumbricus terrestris. Classification (NCBI taxonomy): domain Eukaryota; kingdom Metazoa; phylum Annelida; class Clitellata; order Crassiclitellata; family Lumbricidae; genus Lumbricus; species Lumbricus terrestris. The sequence continues at coordinate 42,598,516 of OX457048.1, forward strand.
TAAGCGTCGCAGCTCGACGCTTGATATCTCGTGTAGAACCGGAAGCCGGCATTCCGTTGTAGAGAACGCAGGTGGAGAGGAATCGGCAGTAGCATTCCGAACTGATGCGATCTTTTCCGAGAATCGTTCTAGGAATGCATCTGCGGTGAACAGCGATGGCGACTCAAACTTTCGACTGGTCTTTTGACGGCCAAGGAGGCCATCAAAAGTAGTCCAGAGCTTTTTCGGATCCTTTGACTGACGAGCGATGATGGCTTCCCAGTAGACTCGCTCTCTTTCACGGTAGGATGAATGCATCCTCCGTACGAAGTGGACCCATGAGGCCTGGTCAGCCGGCGATCGTGTTCTTCTGAAGACCCTCTCTAAGCGCCGCGCCTTACGCCGAAGCAGCCGACATTCGGAGTTGAACCATGGAGCTGACGGACAGTGGCGTGTCCGAACAGTGCGCAGAGGAAGGAAAGCGTCGATAAGGTCGGACATTGCAGTCTCATAGGAACTAAACAGTTCGGATGTAGAGAGGAGAGAAGTCGATTCAAGATCCGCGAAGAGGGGATGAGCCAGAAGTGCTGAACGAAACGCCGAGCGGTCGAGACTTTTCCAGTGTCGGAATTGTCGAGCAGCGAGAAGAAGAGGCTCGAAGATGAACGGAATTGTAGCAACGACGAGACCGTTTCTTGCGATTGTGCTAATGTCGGCCTAAAGTCTAAAGAGCGACAAGGTTGACATAATGTAACACAGCTCAACTTAAACTGTTTCAGTGAAAATTTTTGGTTATTCACTTTGTAATTCTTTGTA